>JABUQX010029972.1:0-27500 GCA_015478945.1 Trachelipus rathkii
TAGAGAGACACTCAGTGAGGTATTATCTCAACAATTGTGCTAATGATACATAAAACAGTGTTATTACTTCGAGAAGGTTTAATATACATTACGAACCTAAACATCCTATCTTTTCTGTTACATTCACATTAATAATGGTTGGTTTAATCTTTAATGTCTTATTCATTATATTTTTTATATATCGTAGACGCGATGAAGAGTTTCTTTTTGTTCAGCGAATCATAATATATCTTTAGTCTATTTATTCATACTCGAGTATATCGTACTAGCCAATGATCTGCTTATAAGGGCATACTTATATAATATGTAATGTGTTTGATAAGAAAATTTAACTACTGCTTTTGCTTCATTGACTAAAGATTTTTGATATGAGAGCTCTATAAGTGCTAATTGTATAGATATATATACGAAATAGTATTTATAATGTGAGATTTATTTGACTTGAGGTGATATACGGAGATATGTAGTTGATTCTAGATTTAGAATTAACTTGATACATTGAGGATTAGTTCATATGAAAATTATAGCCTAGAAAATTTTATCTATTGTTTGTATAATCATATATAAACGTGTTTTTGTCAAGGATGAGAGTTAAATACAATTTACAGTATTCATAAATCTTCTCACATAAAACTATCATATCAGAATGAATACGTGAGTATAGACAATCAGCGTCGATGAGATTTTAGTCGAGAGTTTAAGTTACATATTATGAGGTATGGGGCATTCAATTAAATAGCAGCTAGTGTATGAACCACTATAAATATAAGGTAGAAGTCAAATAACTGTTAGAGCTATATAAGAGAGATAATCTCTCTATAATTAACATTGTTCGACTATTGAAAAGGATCGATTTTGGATTGTTCGTATCAGCCTGGACACAAAAATTTTCGATGCAATAATATACGTAGAAAATTGTAAAATTAAAATTAAATTGATATTATATCTACTCATAATTTATCTAAGTGTGATTCAAATCATATTCTTATAATAATATTATATTATTACCAGCTTCTATATAATTCGAAATAAATCAGACTAGTTTTATCTATAAATTTTTACCTATTTTAGCGAACCAATATGTATAGTTCTATAAATGATATAAATCGAAAGAGTTAGAAACTGGATTATGACAACACGGATACGTTATTTAAGTTCTCTAATGTCATAACTTACTATAGGTGGCTTAGCCATATCGGTGATTAAGATTAACATCTTTAAATTGTGAGTAATGACCTCTCATGGTAAAATATAGATAGTAAGAGTAACACTAAAATAAAACTGAACGGTAAAATTCATGTGTGGCTGACCTAATACAAAGAATACGAGTATCTCGATATTAAATTACGAGGTGAAGATATCCTAGATTAAAAGTAGTCAGAGTTTGCAGTGTCGGATATATAGGTGATTAGTTTTCTCCAGTCGATAGGTATAGATACTCGAGAGAATTTTGTTCATACCATTCAACAAATTTAACTAATATATAAAGCTCAAACTACTCATCAAAAGGTAAACTGAATTTTCACTCCATCCATAACATGTTGATCCATCGAGTATTCAACATGATAGAAGAAGGATTTACTTCCCTAACACTCCTCTTCCACGAATACTTCCTGTTTCTCACTCCACTTACATATCTTACGCACTGCGTCTTTAAGCTTTTAAGGAGTTGTGTCTTTTTCTGTGCGCAAGACAGTTGTTGCCTTATCAATGTTCATAGAATAAGTTTCGATCTACGGCTGCTAGACGTTTTGATATTAGCTCGCTCATAAGCTAAATACGATAATAAATCAAATTCTCACTTCAAATATTAATTTCGTGTGACTATCCACTCTAATATCTAGGTGATACAAGCTTGAGCACATTTTCCTTGGCGCGCCCTCTGGATCTTAGCTTATGTTCTGTGGATTAATACCGTCTCACTTTTCTTGTTAAAATATGCTATACAGTTAATTTTAGTTTTTTTATATTAGTAATAGATGGAAAATAACTTGATGTCTAATCATATTTATCTTTACTCTAATATGAACTGAAGCTACTCTTAAGAATCTCAAAGGAAAGAATGAACTTATCAACATACTTCTTGTCTAAAGTGACGTAATCATGCTTGAGTCAGTTGTGCATAACAGCCACTTGTTTACACGTTACATATTATAGAGTCCTGCTTAGCGATGGTTCAGCTTAGCGCATTGTTAAAGCTTGTTATCATTGATGGAGCGAGTCTTAGCACACTGTTACAGTTACATATACAACATCTTCAGTTACCACATCTTGTGGGAGTCTTAGTAATTCTCCACAGTCACCTCAAGAAGCTATTATTGTGAATGAGGTTTTACCAGATGATCATGCAGAAATACCCTCAACCACGGAAGCAGAGACAAATTTATGTATAAGCTCAAAAATGTCCAAAATTTCATCCACTACTGCTTCTGATCCTCTTTCTGTAAAAAACGCTGATCCCATCAGTGCATTCAATTTAACTTCAAAACACAAATAATGCTTTAAAATCATACACACCAACTCTTGTTATAAGATTCATTCTACAAAAACAGAGTGTCAATACATCAATGTGTCTATTCTAATCAACTTTTATCAGGCAAGATACACTCATGTTATACGGCAGCTAACATTATATCTAGATAATAAGATAGCCGTATTTAATTTGATATGCATATCTAGGATATTTAGAGGGGCTTGATCGTGAAATCAACTTTACGCAGATATGAAGCTTTGAGTAGGTTAAAATAAAAGCTTTGCTTTTGATATATTCAATCACCAAATAATGACGAATTCAGCCAATTACATAAACCAATAAAATGTGTGCGCAAATAAAGTTTTCCGTTATAAATGAGTATAATATATAGGATTTAGATATTAGTGCTATAAATATAGATGTCATAATATCAAACTACAATAAACTATTCAAAAACTCTCGTTATATTCGGACACAGTAAGCTTTAAGACACTGGGAGAGAGATAAGTCCTAAAGTCGAATAATTACAAGGCTCATCTATAGTAATAGGGTTCAACGTGGGCAAACGTGGGCAACGTAAAGGAGTAGAGAAAAGTAAAGGGCTTTCTTGCTTATATATTAATTGTTAGTATATAAGCCATCTCCTTATATATATATATCTATTATTAGCCCATGCACTATCTTTTACCATATCAGTTGATAGACTCTTTAATAATATAATTTATTTATATACTTTATATTTATACTGGAAATGATTATACATTCATAGTCTTTATACTACCAATCTAATTATATATATTACTTATTATCTACTAACTAAATGATTACTTAATATATATATATTATATGAGAGATAAATATATACTAAATATTATCTCATTACTATTCAATCTTAATTCTGTTATATTATATGATACTTAATATACCTTCAATAAGTTATATATATTAGAAATATGTGTGTACTTAATTATATGATTAATATATATTAAGCTATAATTAGTAAACTGAGGAGTGTAATTATACTTTATACACTTGACAGATCCGACATGGAGTTATTGTATTATGGGCATGGGCTCACGAGGCTAGGGAAACGCTATTCAATGGAGGGGTGTTGAATCTTCTACGTACTCAAATATTTCATAACATGTATTCGTGGACCAACAAACACTCAAATTAAGTCAGATGAGCACTAGACGCGGGCTTTTAAAGTGAGGGAGATTAAATTCAGCTTGCAGGAAACACAGAAGATGGAAGAGAATTCCACAACAGAGAAGGTGGCAGTGAACAAGTCTGAGTTACTAATATCAACACCCAACATCTATCTTGCCCGACACAGCATTACACGTCCTTCGTGCTTCGCTGTGGTACCGTCGATAAAGGGTCGGTGTACGTCGAGAGTGAGGACACCTGTTCCGCCTCGAGGCACTACTTGCCGCTAGCCGAGGTATCCTACTTATCAGTGAAGACAGAGACTACAGATCACACGCGACAATCTGCGGTGCAGCAAAGATAGAGGGTCTTAACTGAACTAGAAAGTAAACGGGCAGTTTATTATTAGTTGCTCTTTTGCCCTTTGACTCGAACTCGTTCTATCCAAAAGTGTCCGGCTAAAGGACCAAGATAAACCCTCGCCGAGATATGTAGTAGCAGTTACTTCCTGTATCAAAGGCCGGATGCGACCCTTGTATATGCTGGAGGCAACTGAGCAAGAGTGAAAAAAAAACACCAGTCTAAACAGAACTCCCAGTTTTCTTTGAGGCCGCATTAGCAACGTTGTGGACTTGTCGCCTTAGGTTATATCCAAGTAAACTACAAGACATGTTTTTTAGTTTTTAGTGGCTTAAGCTCCTGGTGCAAGAAGTGATTGTATTTATCATGATCAACTGAGTTTATGCATGAGCGATTGAGATCCGCTCGTGCAGAAGTAGTGAGTTGGAGTTCAGGCAATAGTGTTCTAGATAGGTGGTTTTTTCAGAAGGATAGTGCCGAAGAATTTGTAGAAGTTGGCGCTTTTCTTTTAAAGTATATAATTAAATTGTGCTCAAGGTTGAGGACGACCCCGTGGACAGTTTGGCAATTGTGCAGTTTCAAGACTGATCAGCAGCATGAATCATCAGATTGCAGAAAACAGAGTTAAGTATAGAGAGAGCAATTCTCAGAAAGTTAAAGAGGCGGGAGCCCAGATGAATTTGAAATGCAATTTAGTTTGATAGAAGTGTTAAAGAGGGTGGTCAAGTCATCGGTCATTAACGTGCAGTGGATAAGAGTTAATTGTGCTAGGTTCGATTAGATCAATACATGTGAAAATAGGAATAAAGTGAGGGTAGACAGAGACAGCACACTCTCTGAGTGAACATCCACATATTGACATGAAAAAGAAGATAGTCGCCACCATTTCTTAATAGAAGCTAGCATCGATAATTTGAGCTATTTTGGCATGAAAGCTAGACATAAATTGTAGAATCAAAGAAGTAAGAAGGAGATGGTAAACACCTCTAAAGGAAGGAGGACGCTTTGATGATCAGTCTCCATTGACGTTGCGTGTCCTATACGGTCAAGTGTGCTTTTGAGATATTGTCTATGCGTGCTCACGCTCAACTGCAAGTCTTCTCGTAGTTTGCACGAGAAGGCGGATATACCATCAAAATTCTGTTAAAGTAGGAAAGTATATTCGCCAGTAAAACCTCGAGCCATGCACTGTAATCATAGCCGACTTGTCGATCTGAAAAAAGTTGAACTTGAAGATTCCAGATGGTCTAAGAAAGTGAGTACCTAGTGCATTACGTTCTCTAGACTTTTGTGTGCGCTTTCAAAGATTTCATGATAGCAGATCCATCTCATACAGTGTGAGTGAGAGCTTTTACGAGGAGTGCTGCATCTACGATACAGAGGATCAGAGCGGTTCCTTTTTTCGGTTAATAAAGGGTTTTGACGTACATCACTCGCCAGTCGCTTTTTCAGTAACTCTTCTGGAGCGGTGCATAAAGGTTTGCTAGGAAGATGTATGACAGTGGATTTGTGGAAAGTCGGTTTAAAACGCAGAGCACGTGGAATTATGCAGATCCTGAACGAGGGGCGGTCAGCACGGAAAGCACACTCCCTCAAAACATGGGGAGGAATGCATCTGGGCCACCCGCCTTCCTTACGTTCATACAGATTACATATCTCAGCAAGCTCTCAATCTACCCCTGAATTCAAATGTAACACACTTTCGACAGATCTAGGATCTTTGAGGCTAGTTGACTTGTACACACATTGCTGGAATCAGATGAAGCAGAGAGCACGCGCTGAGAAGTGGAGGTACAGAGCCAGAACTCGTCCAAGATTGAGTTAGGAAAAATAGGCGTAAAAAGCGTGAACGACAGATAGTAATTCGTACCTCTTCTCTCAGTTAGAATATTAGGGGCAGCAGAACTATACGTGAAAATTTCAACACCAGCAATTCAACCTCAACAAACTTGTTCTCCTGCTATTATTATAATGGGGTAAAACAAATACCTACATGCAAATGGTTGTTATAGTGGATCCCAGATATCGCAAGTCGCCCCTTATGGAAACATTGCTGGGACACAAGTTGCAACTGTGGCTACAGTGAGTGGAAATGGGACAGTTACTTCAGGAAATCAGATGTTAACAACTACTGGGCAATCTCCCAATTCAATAAATGTAGTACAGATGGTAGGAGGTCCGGTAACAGGACCATTACCAGTTCATGTTCAGCATCCTCATACAATACTAGTTCCCTCGACGGCTGCTCCTGCTCCAGGTGTTTTAATTAATCAATTACCAGATGGAACATTTGTTTCCACTGATCCGAATAGTGGAGTATCTTACCCTGTTCAGCTCCAGATTTCTGGATCACATATTGTTGGAGTAACTCCTATTGGGAATCCTAGCTCCAACTCAAGAGGTGTAACATCAGTTCCTGGTCCTTCATCCATTCCTCAAGGAACTGTTGTTGCTGTAAGACATCCTCATTCTTCCTCTTGTGCTACTCCTCACAACACCTCGACAATTGGTGCCAATGCAAAAATTATCAGAATTTCTCCTGGTGTCTCTACATCTCAACCTGAAACTTTGATGGGTAATGTTTATGGGGTTTCCACATGCCCAAATCTTCCTCCCACCGGTATCATTTACTGCATTCCAGTTGTAAATGAATATAATTTCAATATAATTAAACATCAACCAATAAGAACTCACTGTTGACACAAGGTAACCAGAATGAGGAAAATTTACATTCAGTGATAGTTGGAAATACTAATGCTACTATCTACTTCATGATGAAATAACTTACTTATTACAATCGTAGCTCACAAACAAGCTGTGGTTGCTACTCTAAGGAGGTTTATGGAACCCATTCTGCCGTATTGCAACACAAACTCGGTCTTATAGGAGATGAATGATGTTTAGCTAGCTCTGATTGTGTTTGCATAACACTCGCCCTGTTATGAGAATGGACCTGAAATCACCCTCCCAAATTCTAGAGTGGCTGACGGTGAAAACTCTTACGAACATAGATGAAAGATATTTCTACATAGAGTCAGTTTCTTGTTTCTTCCTCAAAGGCAAGTCTATCGCCTAGACATCATCAAAAATTAGGATCTTATCATTCAAAGGAACTCTGTTAATAATTACAGAACCACACACGTGCTTCTTCTGCAAGTTTCCACAGTACTTTTTATCTTATCCAAGATTTTTAATGTATTTTTTTTCGACATCTTCCAAAATAATAATTATTATTATTAATTATTATTATTATTATTATTTATTTATTATTATTATTATTGTCTCGTCTTCATCATCGTCGTCCACATTACTTAGTTACTGTGGGCTAGGCCTAATTTTAATGTGTGAATGGGTTTGAAGAGAACCTTATATTACAAGCTGTCAGGGAAATTAAAGACGAGGTAGGGAAGGATTGAATTTAGCATGTGTAGTTTGTACAAGTGGTATATAATTTGGATACAACAGCCAGAAATGATTTGTCAGTTAGGGAACTGGGGAGAGGAGGGCAGGGGGAAACTAGATTTTAAAAATAAATTGTTATTTCACAAAGTGAGCATTTTTTGGTTTCATATTTTTGATAAGTCTCCTGCTTTTGCTCCTCTGTGCTCTATCGTACTGAAAAGAGTTATCCCTGCAATATAACGATTTTATTCTAGCTGAATGAATCTTTAGCGAGAGTGATATAGTGATAATAATGAGAATTTTTCCATATCATCATACTTCAGATAAGTCAATGTTCTCATCTAGTACCTCTGATATGGTCCAAGATGAACAAGTACACGATCTAGTGAACCTATAATGTAATTTTGAGGAGAAAAAGATTTAGGTGAAGAAGAAATGGAATGAACCTGCTATCATATTATTATATTCCCAGATCTAATATCACTTAATTACTTAACTACTGTATTAATGGAATGATATATGCACGATAGCAAGTCACTTTCAGTAAGTTAAAGAAATGCACTTACCCAATTATTATTATATTTAAGTTAGTAGAAGCTAACGTACAACTCATATCACCAGTCACAGTACCTCGACGTATTTAATAGTTGAGCTACAAAAAACGCAATATATGGGCAGAGATGGAGCTTGTTTGAGAGGAAAGTGTAATATTTAAAAAATTAAGCCGATATATATATATAAGGTTGTGGTCAGTAATATTTAACCTAGATAGGAACGAAAACGGGTGGATGTTATTTATAGATGAGAAGGCTAGTAGGTTGAATTAACATAGGTCAAGAGTAGTTCTCAATTAAGAATTATGTTTGAGTATGAGTATTATATAATCAGATCCGATTGATATGTTGGTTATCTTTAATCTATTAAGTTCTCTCACTACATGATTATCGTTGAGAATACTTGAGTGAATGAATTCGGCTTCCATCCCCACCTATAATAATCATGTATATGTATAAGTGTAATCATCAAATCACAATTCAGTGTTTGTGTACTACTATTAGAAATCCCGTACTAAATAGAGGTACCTCTTAAGTTAATTTGGTAATGAGAAGTTATATATAAACAGTATTTATAAACTAGTGAGAAGTAGTTAAGTAATCAAAAAAGGGCTAATTAGAAAATTACTGTTCTTGTTAGGTATAAGTAACATATTAGCAGTACAGCAAGCAAGATTTAATTGTTATAAAGTAGATATAAGGAAGAAATGATTTTTAAGCAACTAGAACATCGTGAAAGTATATAGGAATTCAATAATTTCACTTACGAGACTCGTGTTTAGCATATATGAGTGTTTATGTTTAGCATAGGCACATACTTACCACTACCTTTTTACAGTGATATGAGTAAAATATAATGTAAAATAGAAGGTTTATATATTTAGGATAATATTTAAATTACTGAGTTAAGAGGATAGATATTTAATCTTAGCCATTATCCTGTGTACTCAGTACCAATAAGGCATAAGATTAGTGAGTTATATGAAGTTAGTAGAGGTGGTATTCCACGGATGTCTAATGATTTAGTATAGTTCAATGCCTACGGTGAGATTGATTGTTAAAGTCAAATGAAAGGCCCGCGCCTGATGCAATCCATACTATCATATAACACGCTAATATATTATATCACAGTCCACAACATACTAAAAATAAGAAAAACTAATACAGAAATCAAACAGACAAAGTCCAAAGGTAAAAGAAAACGAGGATAAATTATTTCGAGTAAGTTAATAACGCTAATATTATAATAACTTGTAGTATATATTTAATAATACGTATATATATGATGTAAAATCTGTTGTGGATGTGTTTTGAGTAAGAATAAGGAAGCATAAGATGGGTAGACACTAATCCAGAAAAAGTTCAAACAACTCCTACGCACTCATCACACGGCCTTTACCAAATTCTCAGCAAACATCCAAACTTTTTGGGTTTTTGTCGTGAACTTCACTTTTTCTACTTTAAAACGCTTAAACAGAGTATTCAACAGGACATAATAATGGTCTTCATTTTAAGAGTATATTATCAAAATGATAAAAGAGTACATAGGAAGTTTCATAGAAATATTAAATACATGGGTGATTTAGGAGTCGTTCAAGGGGTTTCTCCTTAAAGGTTGCAAATTTTTAATCTTTAAACTGCTAATTCACTATTAGCATTGAAAAATTCACTTTATCAAAATGGTCTCGTGGTTATGAAAAAGAATTTTTTAGTTCTTATAATTAACTTTTTTCTTTGTTTTCTTGCAATCGATTGTCAGAAACTTTAATGCCAATTATGTGAATTTTTGTTTCATTTCTCTCACAGCTTTCATTCGTAGACAAATGCCTTTAAAACTCAATGGCTGACTTTTTAAATGTAAGATTTTAAGCCAGTATTTTTTGCTTTCTTAAGTCCGTTCTCTTCATAGTTATGATTTTAGTTCCACCTTTCTTCATATTTTATTAGTTTTGGTTAGAGAATTTTCATTTAGTACGAAATCCAGTCTCTGGAATTAGACTTCCCTGGTTAGGGTTGTTCAGTATTTCCTTATTAGCAATTTAAGGATTTCATTTTGAAAGATCTCTTTCCTTAACTAGGTTCTGTTTACAGATTCTAAGTAATCTCTTAAGTTGCCTTTGAAGTTGGTCTTGAAGTTGACTCAGGAAATTTTTTGTGAGGTTAAAATAGAATCTTCACTCTTTTTTTTTTTAATTCCGAACGTAGCCACTCTGCAAATATCTATATTATTATATAGTATATATATATATATATAGTATATATATTATTATATATATATATATATATATATAATATATAAATATATATATATATATTATATATATATATATATATATATATGTATTACGGTATATATATATATAATATATATATAATATATATATATATATATATAATATTATATATATATATATATATATATATATATAATTATATATGGTATATATTCAATATTTTTATTTTTTAGTAATTACATAAGTTGTGTTGGTAATTTGAAAACGTTCCAGTAGGGCTTTGTGTTCTGGGTCTTTTCTGTTTCGGGTTTATTTTTCTTTTTTCTTTCCTTGGTAATTTCTTTTTCATTAAGCTTCTGCTGTTTAGATTTTAGATAAAATGACTTGTTAATGGGACATTTTATTCTCTTTGGATAATTATGACATTTTAACATTAATTCTTAGTCTATCATATTATAAAAATTCCTTTAATTATATAGAATAAAATTAATTTATTACAATTAAATCCATTTTATATCAAAATATTTGGTTACCGAAATTTTATTTCTATATTTTTATGTTATTAAAGGTAATTGAAAGATTAATAGAGCATAATTCAAGAGTTTCTAAAGTGATATTTTATACACATTTTAATATACAAATGTTTTAAAATTATATCAGTATATAAAATATTACTGTTAAATCGTTCATGGGCAATTTTTGCAATCATACGTTCACTATATATATATATATATATATATATACATATATATATATATATATATATATATAATATATATTATAAATTTTTAAATAAATATAAAAAGTTAAAAATATTTTATGAATGAGGTATATAGTATATATATATATATATATATATATTATTATATATTATATATATTATTATATATATTATATAACTATAATATATATTAGATCTGGTTACAGAACATCAAAGTTCAAATTTTTTATGGGGTGAACCGCCTAAATACGTGGACAACTTGGTCAAAAAAATGATGATCTTGTGAAGTTTTAAGCTTCAATCGGACAATGCAACTTCCGTGCCTTCTTGATGCTCAGGAAATAAAAAATTTTAATTTTATTTTAAGAAGCCGCAATGGCCATTCGATCCTGTTTTTGAAAATGGTTTTCCTTGGATAGAGTGGACATTTCCTCAACCCGTGCATGGCAATACAATGAGTGTTACAGTTGCAAGTCCAAATCCGGCGTTGTAGTAAACCTTAGTTTTCTAAGATATTTGCATTTTTTCAATCATAGGTGGGAGTTTATAGAAATATTAAGCTTTCTCTGGACAATGTCAAAAAAGATATAATAAATAATAAAAAATAAACTTTTCAAATAAAAACAATGGTAATTTTTTAATTTAATGTTTGAAGAAGTAAATTTATATTGTTAGAATCAATCTGATTGCTCTACAAATGCCAAAATATTAATCAAGTTTTTATACTTTATTGTATTATAATAGTGTGGTAAGGAAAGAAATAATAGAAGAACTAAAAAATATACTCATTCAGATCATTTTACTTTTTCAATTATTACACATGTAAATACAAAATATATTAATATTTTAATTTACAATTAAAATTAAGGTGTTAAAAAGGTTTTTGCTAGGTGGCTTTCGAAGAGAGCCAGGATATTTTGCTCGACATTCAGCTACTACTTGCAGTAGGGGTATTGCCGCTGTTCTTCATCTTTTGTTAAACATGATTAAAAATCTTTAATTTTACACCTCTTTCAGTCTGTATTGTTGACAACTAAAGCCATTCACTATATTAATTTTTTCGCTCTTAAATTAGGGCAAATGTTTTGATAGTGATCTGGATTTAGTTTTGCAAAAATTCTGTATAAATTTTTTAAAATTCTAACAAAATTCATACTGTCTGGTGTAAACATCTTCGTGGTCTATATCTTTGTTAATAAGTCAATTCACTTCTTGTAAGTGGAATTTGATGGTTTCTACATTCTGGTAGTCCTCAAAATCATCGTCCTTTTCTTGAGACAATCATAATTTTATTGCCATTCTTCTTTTTACGCCATTATTCAATTAGTCGTCAAACAAAGAAAATTCAATTGGCTCAGCATTCTATGTTTTTTAAGGCATGTCATCCTTTTTAAAAGTGCTTGTTCCATCTGCGTTTAGTAATGTTCTTCATAAATTGGCTGCCTTTTTTTCAAAAAAAATGTGGGTCATTTGGTTAAAAGCTAATTGTTGATATGTTTTTCGACAAATAAAATTTTCACATAGATATTTATATATAAAATAAGCAAATGTCTTCAAGGCTTTTCTTTCTAAATTTGAAGTTTAAATTGATCTTTCAAACATCTATTTTTAAGTTATAATAAATTCCTTTTGCCATCCACCTAGCGTGTGGAGAGCTCCCGGAATTTAAAAACAATTGTCCTTTGATGGAAGACATCCAAAAATATCAAGCAAAGTTTATTCAATTCTTTATAAATAATGGTCCCCGTGTTTAATTTTTTTTCAATTTCTCCAAGGTACCCTTTTGGTCTTGATCCAAGATTAGTTTATTTTATTTCTTATTATTTTTTAATCTTCAATTCCAGATTTGGTATTTGATTTGGTTTATGTTAGACCTTTCGCTAGGACCGAGGTTGGCTCCGGCCCCGCCACCCCGGCTCCCGGCCAAAAATTCAGCGAAAAACCGGGGTTTTCTGGCCGGGCTTTTAACTGTAAATTTACACTAAACAATAGAGAAGTAAAAAAATTTCAAACAAAATAAAAAAAATATATTTTAATTCCTATACTCATTTGTTATAAATTAATGCAAAATATATAAACATACCTCAATATAATCAAATCAATTTTTTTTAAGTATTTACCCATTGATTTCAATATTAAAAATTGAGGCCAAATTATATCTTTTCCGAGTTTTTAACATAAAATATTCGAAAATTGATATATCAAACGAATTCGGAAAAGGAAATAAATTATTATTGTTAAAATATTTAAAATCAGTTTTTATTTATTTAAAGGAAATATCTTCATGAAAATCAAATATTTTCCGATAAAATTTCAAATTATTTACTTAATTTGAATTAATATTATTATTATTATAATTATATATATATATATATATATATATTATATATATATAATATATATATATTATATATAATATATATATATATATATATATATATTATATATATTATATAATATATTATTATATATATATATAAAATTTCTATAGAGAAGGATGTCTTTTGGTCTCTTCAAGTGTTATGTTTTAATGTAACTATCAAAGTTCATTACCTAAATGTACACAAATTTAAAACATTGTTAAGGACACTTTTTTTAATGAAATAAATTTTAAACAGGAAAGCTAATTTTCGTACTGACACGCGAGACCTTTCAGGCTAAGGGACTGGATTTCTTTCTGGATCTTCATCAGTCAAGTGTGTTTCAGTTGGTCTGCTATTTTCTTCATGGTGGTGTTGAAATATTTTGATGTTTTTAGATATTCATTATTTGTAATACATCTATCTAAACTTCACCGGGATGCTTATTTTTTAGTTTTTACTATTATAAATGCAAAAGGATTCCATGATTTTGCGAAAGGGTTCGTGTGATTGATATTTCTGATCATCTTTTATATTGTTGAAATATTGATAGAGTGGCTTGTGTTACGCCTATGATTTTTTAATAGCGAATTTAATGCTTGTCCTTGTGAGGTCATCTGTAATGATTGATATTCTTCTTCTTGCAAATTCTATGGTTTTTCACCTGTATATGTTTTTAATTGCAATAGTAAATTTCGCAGGGGGATTGTGATATATAAGCTTTGGGGGAGATTTTCCTTTTCGTTTTGGGGGTTTTTTGAGCCATGTTTTTTTAAGGTGATGTTATTTGATGGATGAGGGTAATATTTTTTTGGTAATTAATTTGGTTTTAACGTTTAATATGTGAGGTATGAGGAATTGGTAAATAAGAATATGGAGGTGTTGCAATTTTTCGGGGAAAGGTGCTATATAGTATCTTTTTTTTTGCATTTGGTTAAATGCTTTTGTGATGAAAAACTCAGGATAGGAAAGTGATTTGAATAGTATTTGTGGATGTATTTTAGTTTCTTGTGCTTAGAAAGAGGGGGAGAGATGTACGAAAGACGGAGAAATAGAGATACAGAACGCTAATTTTGTCTTGAAGATGTTTATATAACTGTGGATGATGGTTTGGTTGGCGATGTTTGGTTAACTATGTGGTGGTATGATTTGCTAGCGATTGTTTTTTTTCCATGTGAGATTAAGGTATCGAGGAAAGGAATAGAGAGTTTGTTGGAAGTGCATTTCTATCTGTAATTCTGATATTGAAGGATGAATAATTGTTTTCATATATGTGTTAAGGACATTTTAGGGTTGGTTGTTTGTTGAGGGAGGGAGCAAATAATGTCATCTGCCATGCTCATCCATAACTATGTTTAATAAAGGGTGGGGTAAAATATGAAAAAATTCTTCTGTTAGGTTCATATATATGTTACTGAGTAATGGGAGACAGTAGGGATCCCATTTACTCAGGCGAAAGTTTGTTTTGTACTATTTTGCGCATTAAAATGAAAGAAGTGTATGTTGTAATGAGAGATTAAAGACCTGTTTTAATATATGAAACGGAAGGCCCAATCTCTCATTAAAACATAGCTTCTTTCATTTTAATGGCAAACAACACCGACCATGAAGAAAATAGCAGACCAACTGAAACACACTTGAACTGATGAAGAAAGAAATCCAGTCCCTTAGCCTTAAGAGGTCTCGCGTGTCGGGAAGAAAAATTAGCTTTCCTTTTTTAAAAATTTATTTCTCATTAAAAAAAATTGTCTTTAACAATGTTTTTTAATTTGTGTACCTTTAGTAATAAAATGAAGTGACCAGTAAAGCAATAATACTAAAAAAGAATCAAGGGCTTCTCTCTAAAGTAAAATTATATCACTACGACAAAGTATGCTCTTATAATTATATATATAATATATATATAATATATTATATATATATAATATATTATATATTATTATATATATATATAATATATATTATATATATAATATATATATATATTATATATATATATATATATATATATATATATATATATTATATAATATACATATATTATTTTAATACAACTTATTCTTCTAGAACATTCAATTATATTATACGAACTTAGAATCGAAAATAGTTAATTTTAATTGACTAATTACCGGTAATTCATTATTTGATAATTTTAAATTAATTAATTAATTGAATTATATTTTATTTTCATCCTAATAGTTTCATTAAGACTTTCATGTTTTTTGACTTACATTTTCTAATTTAACCTAACCCAGGCCCCGCTATATACTTAGTAGCAGCCCCGGCCCCGGCAAATTTCCCGCCCCGGTCGGTTTTCCTAAATATTGTTTTTGAAGTTTTAAAACTATCTGGTTGAGGACCAGTTTGTTCCTTCCCATTTTACATTTCAAAAACATGATCTCTAACACTTATTTCCAAATTGGTGGTGGTTCGACTGGTAGATTACAGACAAAGCTTTTTTTCCACATTATACTGTTCGATATAAATACAAACACCCTTAATGATGCCAGTATTTGCAAAGTAGTATCAAAACATATTGCTTGAATTTTGTAAAGTGCTCCCCACTGTTCCAATCTGCTGCAATATACATGCTTTTGCCACAGTACTTCCTGCACTATTGTCTAGTTGTGGAACTCTATTAACTGTTCTTCATCTCCACAGCTGATCAAAATTGGGTAACCTTTCCAACATTTTTCTTTACCTATCATAATCTGGTAGTTAAATTCCCATCCCAGTGGACACAGTCCTTCAAATTTGAAAAGTTAATATTGTTTTTTCTCTAGTTTGATAATTTCATTATTTTAAATTTCTTCCTGCGTATTCGAATTACACTTCTACTTACGATAAATTGCTGTGGGTCATGTCCTAAAGATTCTGCTGTAGCTGATATTATTCGAACTGCATCTCTCTGATATAGCACACCTATCAAATAATAATGATAATTTTTCATTAATTAAACCCTCGGGTTTCCCAGTTCGAAATGAGACATGCAAATCCGGGTTGGGTACTTTTTGACCCAACCCAAATTTACCACAAATTTATTACTTTTGTTAACTTTTTTGTTATGGGTTATGAAAATCAGTCCTTTTAGAGTGTTTCTAGCGAATTTTGTAAAATTATATTTATTATTATTATTTTTAAATAATATTTCAAATTTGAATATGTTTTGTTGCAAATTTTTTCATAAAAACCCTTAAAAACAAAACTATACAGCAAAATTTGTTTAAATTTGGCAGATATATTCCTAGATATGTACTAAACAGTATACTTATGTGAATATAGGCCAAAGGGCATGTGAAAAAAATTTATATGAGCTAGAAAGAGTTCCTTTTTTTAAGTATTTTTAGGTGGGATTTTTTTTTCCAATAATTCAAAATTTTTTGAAATTTAAAAAAAAAACACACAAATTACAATGTTTTCCTACAGTAATTATGCATTACTGTAGGAAAACAAATGTTTTCAACTGTTGTTGATTGCGTTTTTCCAAATTTTAGGATGGTTACGCGCAATTCCAGGTTGGGTATTTTTTTCCCAACAAATTTCCTTTTTCAAAAAAACAAAAAAACAAAGCAATTACAATGTTTTCCAACAGTAATTATGCATTGCTGTAGGAAAACAAATGTTTTCAACTGTTGTTGATTGCATTTTTCTAAATTTTCAAAATTTTAGGATGGTTACGCGTAATTCCTGGTTGGGTATTTTTTTTCCAAACAAATTTTCTTTTTAAAAAAAAAACAATTACAAAGTTTTCCTACAGTAATTATGCATTACTGTAGGAAAACAAATGTTTTCAACTGTTGTTGATTGTGCTTTTAAAAATTTTTCCTAATTTTAGGATTGGTCACGCGCAAGTCCGAGTTGGGTATTTTTTTCAAGTAAAAAAAATGATTAAAGTGAAAACATAAATAAAACACATTAAGAAATTGGACTATTCTTAAGACGTATATTTTAACATAAGAAAAAATGTTTTTCAATTGTTTGTTGCTTCTTCTTTTAAAATTTTCCTAATTTTAAGTATGTAGTCGAAAAGTGTTTATATGTATTTTTATCCAACTCAATTTTTTTTTTTTTTTTTTTTTTTTTTTTTTTTTTTTTTTTTTTTGAAACTTCGTTTTTCACATCTTCAACTCATATTTGAGTAATACCATAGGAAAGAAGAATAATTATTTTTATAAAAAGTTTGAAAAATTTGAATGTTAATATATATATATATTGGTTGGGTCAAAAAATGACCAAACCCGGACTCGTGAGGGTAAATTTTCTTTAGTTCCTTGCCTGTATTTTCTTTTTTCTTTCTAACTGGATCCTCTTCCTGTGTCTTATGTTACTACCTTGGTGCATTGAATATTATTCCTCTAAAGTCTTTCTACACATCTGTATTTGTGCTGGTGTAGTCCAAGGATTAACCTCTTAATTCTAAAATAAAACATACAACTCCTTTCTTCTTAGCTATGTACCACAGTAAAGAGGTTTATGAAGGGGGATTTCATGAAGACATTATTTGATTTCTCTATTGTTATTTCTTGGCGTAAAATATTTATAACGTTTACTCTCATGCTTCAAAAAATAAATAAGTAAATAGCACGAAAGGTAAACTTACGTAAAATTAAATATTTCCATAAGGTAAATATATGTTTTTGTACTCATGAGTCTAATTATTTATTTTATGTAGCAATAAAAAATAAGTAAAAAAGAGTGAATATATTAATAAAATAAATAAATATATTTTGTATAGAGCATTAAATAAATAAATTAAAAAATATAAAATAACTTAACCCACATTTTTTACTTCTTGCCATCTCAGATGCATGTCTTTTTTCTCGTTGCTCTTCTACTTTTGAGTATTTAAGCACACGCCTCCCATGCAACCTGGGCGTCCCTTTTCTCTTTGTTGAATAAAACAATTAATAAATTCTTCTTTGTGCTTTTTGAAGTTCATCCTGATGGGCAATGTCAAACAGGTCATCAGGGTGGCCTTAAACACTTCTTCCTTCTGAATTTAAGCTGCTTTAGGCAAGTTCTAGTTAGAACTATTTTTCGTCAGTTTTTCTCAAACTCATCATATAAAAGTTTCTCAAGTTTCGAATCCAATCTTTAAGTGTTTTATTTGTATCCTTGCTTTCTCCCCAAAAATTCAAACTTTCCAGTATTGTTAGTCTTGGAGCTTTCTTTTGTATTTTAACTTTATCTTGTGCGTATATTTGGTAAACTAAACTAACGTAAAACTGTACTTATTTGTGGTAACTTTTTACTACAATGAATTTGATGAGGTCATGTATGCCACGTTAAATAAATTTTGTCTTTCTGCTTAAATCCATTTGCTCTTTAGATTTTTGGTATTAGATGAGAGTGAATGCCATCACCAAAAATAAAATTTAACTTCAACTAAATTCACATGAACTAAAGTAATATTTAAATAAATAGGTTTATATAACTCTACTGAATGGAAACCAAACTTCAAAAGTCAATTGATAGGGAGAGTCCTATTTCAAGAGTTTTTGCATTCTTGAAAAAAAAAAATTTATTAATAAATAGTTAACTTGGTAACAAAAATAAACCATGTTAAAAATTAATATATAAAGAAAGGAAAAAAAATAACAAAAATAATTTTCTCTGCCATTGTCCAGAGAAAGCAACTTTTCTATAAACTCCATCTCTGATTGAAAAAATGCAATATCTTAGAAACTATAGGTGTTAGCTACAACGTTATTATGATACATATCTGAAGGTAATTTAAAACAGTGAACAAGAATAAGAAGCTTGAATTCAAGTTTCTAGGAAAAACACATTTTCATTTTATATAATAGAAAAACTATGAATTTTTCCAAAAATCACAATTTTTCAAGTATTTTAAACGTCAATTGAAAGGCACGGGATAAGCAACTTGTCCTGATTTGAGCTATAAACTCACAATCTCATTTTTTATGCCAGTGTCACATTTTAGGGGGTTCCCCTGTATGAGCTTCGAAAAAAAACAAAAAAACAAACACTTATAGCGCTGTAACCAGTTTAATATATATATATACCATAATATATATTATATATAATATATATATATATATACTATCTATATATATATATTATATATATATATATATATATATATATATTATATATATATATGGTAGCAGTGGGGGGTTGGGGGCCGCTACACTTATTTCTGCCCATGAAATCCTTATTGTATCACTCGGATTTTCTTCTTGCATGTTGTGCATCCTACCCCAGTTCTGGTGTAACCAGGGAACAACTGATATATAATATATTATATATATATACTATATATTATATTAAGATGATATATTATATATATATATAGATATATATATTATATATATTATTATATATATATATATATATATATATATAAGGGTTAATGCTAATTATACCAACAAACTCTGGAATCTGAATAAACTCGCTATGCTGGTGAAATCGTTTTCAATGACCACAGTTGAGAAAATATTGCACCCCCACCACACACACACACAATGTTGTTGAGGTAGGTTGAAAGCATACTGAAACACTCGTGTGTTAGTTAGGAAACGTTACCCGATACAATCTTTACGTCTCACGACCGTTCCCATGTCCATACGTTAGTAACATGTCGGAATATTCACGGTATCGATAACTCATCATTGTCACGGAATCAATACCGGTATTCTGTAATACTTTATGCTCGCTTGTTCCATTACAGGTGGGGAGGATACCTCCGTATTCGTCATTGTCAAGCGTTCTACAGTTCTGCCAAACGTATCATCGCAATTTTACAGCTGTTGTAATGAGGACATCGAGGGTACACATGCCTACCGTATGTTCGCCCATCCTCTAATTCCAACTTGTTATCTCCTTAACCGTACATTTCCCGCCCTATGTTCATTAAACATGATTTGCCCAGCACAGCGTGTTTAGAAAGATCCCAGGGTTTGTCACTATAATTAGTATCCACCATATATATATATATATATATATATATATATATATATATATAATATGATATATATATCTAATTATAATGTTGCTAACTTATAATTAAAAATCTTTATATATATTATATATCAGGGCTGGCGGAGTCGTAATATAAATTTTCGACTCAGACTCCTTAAATTCAAATTTGAATTTTCGACTCCGACTCCAACTCCACTTAAACAAATAATTTCCGACTCTGACTCCACTTAACAAAAATTTTCGACTCCGACTCCAGCAGTCAAATTCAAAATTTCGACTCTGACTCAGATTTATTGCTTACAGAGTTACAGTAAAACATTTTTTGATCACATATACTATACACATATATTTATATTGCTTAAATGTCACATAAAATTAATATAAACAGCTTTTGAATGATTAATACAAATTCTATAACGGCATTGGGCTTTAAAGACATAAAGATGCAGGCGCAGCACATGAAAAACAAAATATAAATAATATAAAGATTCGGAAACAAATGTATAACGTAATTATTTGCACATTATTTTTATTTTTATTTAAAAACAGCCTTATAAATTAACAGCTCTTTATACTTTCAGGTTTCAATAATAATAAATATAATAATAATAATAATAATAATAATATACATATTATACAATAATACATTAACAGAATGCATTAATGATAAAACAACAAAAGAATTCTCTGCACAAAATTAAAAGAACTGGATTTAATATTCTTAGGATTATATATATATATATATATATATATACTATATATATATATATATATATATATATATATATATAATATATATATAATTATACATAATATATATATTATTATATATATATATATATATATATATAATATACATACAAAACATATAATTATTATATATATATAATATATATATGTATATATATATATGATATATATATCTATTAATATATTATATATATTATACATATATATATATATATATATACATATATATATCTATATTTATATAATATATATCTATACACATAATATATACACATATTATAACCTGATGTGCTGAAAATATACACAATACTCAGAAAATTCACCTTTGAAGACCTGTAATATCTATTGTGCGGAATGGTTACAACATGAAATTGCCATATTGAGGCAGCATTATATCCGACCGATATCTTAATAACTCTTTTCATAGTTAAATCAAATAGAAACCTTATGTAAATTATCAAACTTAAAACTTGATGCCACTAATATAGATATAATAATTAACGAAGTGTATCACTCAATAACCTACCCCACCAGATATATCAGAACTATACATATGAGAACCTTTTATTAATTTGTTGTACTCAACACCGTTTAAATTTAAGAAAACATATATCCTACAAACTGATGGAGGCCGATGGGCTCACCACTTGGACCTCCATTTGCTGACTTCTATATGTTCAATCTGAAAACAAAATTCTTCGTGAAACAAACAACTTTAACCCCGTGTTATTTTGCATAAGGTATGTCGACGACATACTCTATTTTTAGGACATAGATCATATTAATACATCAGTTCATCAATAGAATTCAAAGAGTTGTCATGCTCTTAAATTTCACATAACGAATTTAGAAAATAATGCTTTCTGTTTTTTAGACATCAAATCATTTTTAATTCTGACGGCTTATTATCTACAGGCATACATGTCACCCACTGATAATGATCTGTATATGAACTTGGATCCTATTCCCCGACTATTTACAAAGAATCTATGGTAAAAATTTTAGTTTACAGAGCATACAACTATGTTCAACTTGGAAAACTTTTGAATAAATAAGTTTGAAAATTTAAGTAAAATTTAATTAACTGTGATCATCCACAATATTCAGCTTGAAAAATTTAATTAATAAAAAACCCTTACAAAATTATATAAGAAAGTAAAAATAATCAGAAAAATCGATAAATTTCTTCCTTCAAAACAATTCCAACTGCTATTTGTCCAATAAGGAGAAGAAGTGCGACTTCATAATATTTTGAATTCTCACCGCTCAAACCTAAAGACACCTCAAAAATTAAAGTCAGCTATACCCTAAGTCCAATATCATTTCGTCTATTTTATAGCACAAGAGTGGCATTGGCATAACGTTGTGTACCAATTAACTGCCCTGAGTTAGACTGTATGTCGACATTTATTGGTTACACAAAGATTGTCGGACATGGCAAATCAATATCTCTACAGTCCCAGCAAAATCCTTGAACATTTCAATAGAGATAGAGTATATATATAAAGTAATATTTTTTAATTCACAATATTATCCGGATCGTGTGAAGTCCAGAAACTTAAAAATTGAGGAGGCCTTCTACATCAAAACACGCAACAAGACATTAACATAAAATTTAATGTATTTACTGTTAGACTCAATATATTTGATTTACTTATTATAAATATCAATTTAAAGACTCATTCGCGTACAAAGAATAATCCTCTGAAGATGTCTCCAGTATAGAGACGAAACGCGTCGGGAAATCTATGTAAATATATCTTCTCCTTCTCCTGTATATTATTTTCAAAGATTAATTTAAGAAATTAAATTAATGTTTACAATAATATGTGGTTAAGAAATAAATCATATATCATAATGAATAATAATAATAATAGTTTCTCTAATTTTCGACTCCGACTACCACTTGCACGAGTTTCGCTCAAAAGAATACCCGGGAAACCTTGGCAGCTACCTTAACCACGACTCCGGACTCCTGCAGCCCTGGCTATCATATATATATATATATTATATAAAATAATACTATTATAACACATACACTATATACTATACTCACTCACTATCATACATCCTCATCACTCACTACTACTAAATAATTATGTGTGCTGATAATTTCTGGCCACGGAATTATGTGAAATGTTTCAATACTTGTTGTAGGTATATTATATTTTTGGAATTATGGCAGTATAACGAAGAGAAACTTTTATCAGTATCTGAGCATATTGACTAGTACTGAGATATACTCGATCCTTAGTTTTATTTCAAATGTGGTCCTCTCATCATTTTATCCTTGTTGAATAATTATTTTAAAAAAAATTATCTTGCCAAAACAAATTGTAGAAAGTGGACAACTTCTTAAAATGTTCTATTCTACTTGTTACATTATATCATTAAACCAGATCGGAGCATTGTTCGAATTCCGAATCCAATTAAAAATGGTTTTGGAACAATTTATAAAAAGATTCTTTAACGATTATTATTAATGTTATTATTTATTTTGTTTTGTTTAGTGTAAAAATAAACTTTTTACGACTCTGGAAGGAATATCATAGTGTTGTGGGCTCTCAAATCGTGGCCATCCTTACTGGGCCAGCCAGGCGCTTCACCAGGTAACTGCAACACAACTACTTATACAACTTACAACAAATTTATTTTATTATTATTAATTAATTTATTGATTAATATTTTAGTAACACTACGCTGATGATTATTGGTTCGAATCCATGGGGTTACATGAATTTCTTTTCTTTGTTAATACTACGATGTTAGATTTGGTTTGAGTCCTAACCCATTTGGTTGACTAATTTTCTCATGTGTTTTTAATATTATTATTATTATTTATTATTATTATTATTATTTCTACATACCCTATTTACTTTGATTTTTTCCAAATAGTACTTACATAGTCTTTGCATTTAGTATAATGTAAAAGTAAACAATCTTGTCTTTTATACTTAACCTAATTATATTATATATATATAATATATATATATTTTATATATATCTATATATATATATATATATAAGTAGTATATTATAATATATATAATTATATTTATACATTATATATATATACTATATACTGTATATATATATATATATACTATATATATATATACTATAATAATATATATATATATAATTATATATATATATCTATATATATATATATATATATATATTCTATATATTATACTATACGGTATATATATATATATATATATATTATATATATATATATATTATATATATAGTAACTATATATATACTATATATATATATATTTTACGGTATATATATATATATATATATATATATATATATATATATGTATTATATATATAATAATACTATATCATATATATTATATATATATATAATATATATATATTAGTAATTAATATATATACCTATAATAATATATAATATATAATCATTATATATATAATATATATATATATAATATAGTAATATAATAAATATAATACTTAAATATATATATATTCATATATATATAATATATATAACAAATAACAAAGGTAGCACTTTGTGTGGTATTTTTTGTTTGCTTTACTTATTTTTTTCTACCACAAAATCATATAATCATGCTAAAATTCATACTCAAACCATTTCATGAATATCGTGTGCAGGTATTACATACCGGTTTTGGATAGTTTCATGGGCAATTTTTTTTTTAAGCTTTTCTGTCATATATATATATAGTATACTAAGTGTGCATAATATATTGGTCCCCTAATGCCCTATTATAGTATATCTCCTATAGTATATTATATATATAATATACTATATATATATATATAGTATATATATATACTATATTATATATACATATATATTATTCATAATATATATATCTATAAATATCATATATATATATTTCCATTGACCTGTCAGGAATTCTAAGAATTCTGTATCTTTGTGTAAACCATTAATAAAATTATGCTTATCATGTACAAATTAAAGTTATTTTACTCTCATTTTAAAACGAAAAGGCTTTAATTCTTTATTCATTCCCATTTCCCATGCAAATTACCAAATAATGTTATATCATAGCTATATATACTACATTTAATTATCCATTTAATATCGTTTATGTAATAACAGACATCACATGTTTATCTTACAACTCATCATTCCCCTTCATCTATATATATATATATATATTATATATAATATATATATATAAATATAATATAATAATAATTATATATATATATATTTTATATATAGTATTATAATAGTAACTAATATATATAAACTATATATAATATTATATTATATATACATTAGTGTTGCACCGATACCAATAATTTAGTCCAATACTGATACAAATAAAATAACTCACAAAACTGTTTTCATACTAATACCCGGAATTTTTGTTCGATTGCCTGAAACGATAACTTTTTTATCCTATAATAATAATATGCGCTATTTATACATTCCATCATATATCTTATACTATATATATATTATATAATTATAATACATATATATATATAATATATATATAATATTATATTATAAATAATAATTATAAATATTAGTATATTATACTATATTATATATATATATATATATAATATATTTAGAGAGATAGATAGTAGAAAATTGATGTTTGAAATTTGTCAACGGGAACCCCACAAAGTGATAGCCTCTCCAGATTTTAAGGTAGTTTACTTTTGAACACAATTGACGCATGTGAACCCATGCCCGCTGTGCGCTCAAGTTACAAGAAAGAAACGCGTAAATTTTTGGGTTGACTACGGCGTTTTGGGGCCAATATCTCAAGAGAATATATATTTTCTCATGATTTTATGTCTCAAATTAAAGGAATATTATTATAATAATTTATATTCTATATAGTATTTATTTCTTCTTCTAGTCGAACCCAGCTAAAACAGCCTCTGAAACATCATCATTATTCATCATTTTCATGTAAATTTAGATTTAAGGAGGCCTTTTTTTTTTAAGTTTCTTTTGGTTTTTGTTAATTTTACATCTAATTTCCAAAACCAATATTCGCTGTACCTGTAATATTTATTAATTTTATTTTCCAAATTAAAAATAAAATAGTAAAGATGGCTTTCAGCCTCTGCCTAAGAAAGCAGAAACGCGAAAGATAAAATTTTCCATTGTAGGCTTAAATCCGGTCTCACCAGATAACCGGGTTGTAAATTGCCCTCGCAATCATCAAAGTTTTTGGCCACTTTGTACAATCTATCAATTTGCGTACTGTTGAATGTGAATCTAAAGATACAGACAAGAATTAACCAACATCCACACAGCTAGCATATTTTGTTTTTGGGAAAAGCTCGAATTCGATACAAAACATGTGAAAGATGCTATTACTAAAATATATAGAAATTTATATCCACGCAGAGTATACAGAGGAGAAAATTGCAAGAGAAAGTGATCACAGTATAAAACATCCAGCAAAGCTGCAAAAAGAACAAAATCAAAGTGGGGGTTTAAATCGCCTCAAAGGTAGCTGATATCTTTAATAATCGCCCATCAGATGCCCAATTAGGATTATAGATCAGAAGAAGACAAGGGAGTTTTCTTTTTTGAAAAACAAAGGGAAAAGGGTCCGGCCCAGGCTTCTGTTGCTTGGCGAAGGTTGATCTGATTGTCGAAGCTAAGCAAAGAAAACTAAAAGGAACTTGCAAAAGATAACGAGCAAATTCAAAGCGGAATGTAATATATATCAGACATAGGGAAGATTCTTTTTTATTTTTGCTTGAATTTAATCTTTTGCTAGGGACGTTTACATCCCCTGGTTCTTCATTGTTTAGTTTTAACAAAAGCACCAACAAAACAAGAAATAGCCACGTACTTTAGCTATTATCATAATAAATTGGTCCATTTTCTATTTCTTATATATAGAAGATTGATGATGGAGAGAGAGATCAGAGATGAAAGGGTAATCGAGGAATTCGTGCTGCCAAATGGAACGTTTGTACTTCTAAGAAACCGGAGGAACTTACCTGGACCATCCCATAGCAAAAGGATGAAGCGTGGCGTTAGGTGAAATTTTAACCATGAAACTATCTACTCGTATGTTGGCATTCAGTGTACCAGGTAATAATGACCAGAAATGCCACACAACATACTATAGCTACAATAGACAGCACTTGGGGAGAATCCTGAGCAGTTCAAAGTGTGTCAAAAACCACCATCCATGAAAGGCGAAAGTATTCAGAGAAAATACACTGAAAAGATCTTGGAACGAATTTATATACCAGAGAAGGAAGCCTGTTTAGTTTATTGGGAGGAAAACTTCCTACGCAGACGGTCTAAAAGACAGAGGCAAAAGAACGAATAGCATCGTTTTTATAATTTCTTTACTGGTGAAAATGACAACCCTCTAGGAGAGTTCCTGTAGCAGACACAAGCAATGGTGAAGAACAAGCCCTGGCTGTTTAATGGTGTCTCGAGGAATGGAGGTGGTCTCCCATACTACCTTCAGAGCATGGCCCTGTTTCCGGACACCACTACATCAAACACAGGAAGGCTCAAAGGGGCCTTGTAATTTTG
>JABUQX010029973.1:22500-44525 GCA_015478945.1 Trachelipus rathkii
TTAGGGGATTTCAATGTACACAACACTGAATGGTTGGAGTCCTCCCATACTGATTTAGGTGGGAAGGAGGTAGAATCATTTAGTATTCTCAACGATCTGGAGCAACTAATGAAAGAACCCATTCACATTCCAGATCGTCCAAACCACATTTTTGAACACACTTGACCTATGTTTCACTACTAGTCCTTCTCTCTGTAAATACACTACCTTTGCTCCTATTGGTAAATCTGCCCACAACCTTATATCTCTTAATTTTAATGCTTTTTCTCCTACGCGTTTTTTCTGGCACTTTGATCGGGCAGATTGGGGGCCTTGCGTTGCTTCTACGCTAACTATAATTAGATTGACTGCTTTGACTCTGGTGACGCTTCGACTTCTGCCGATAAGGTGGGAGCTGTAATCGTTGATGGGATAAGCAGGTTCATTCCCTTTTTTTTTAAATCTTTCTTTTTTTTTTTTGATTTCCTCATAATTCATGTTTGATCGTGCTTGTTCTCCATTCAGGCATAAGACAGTGCGTATCGGAAATGGTAAAAAATTTCTCTCCCGTACACTTTGCTAATTTCATTCAAGCTATGAAATCATTGAAGGCATTCTCGTCGGAGAGAAAGCGGGCTTTATCTAAGAAAAAGTTCGCTAGACTCCTTGGTTCTCTACTACAATCTTCTGGTCTCTTGCCAAAAATATCTCTAACAACTTTTGTAAATCTGCTTTTCCTCTCTTATTCGTTCTGATGCTATGTTGCTAATTCTCCAACTCAAAAAGGCCAATCTCTTCGCCCTATTTTTCCTGTTTAACTCAGCCCCTGCGCATTCTGGATTCCCTTTATTCCTCCTTCACTTCATGTGTCCTATGCTTTGCCTGTGATTACATAAATTATCGGAAGGATGTGCTGCGCTCCTGGAAATCTCTAATGAACGTTAGGAAAAGTGTTTGGCCCGGATGGCATTCCTCCCCGAGTTTTGCGGGAGTGTGCTCCGTGCTGACCCCTCCGCTCGTTCAACTATATTTCTGTGCCTCAATTACAACACTTTCCCTCCAAGTGTTGAAGAACGCACATGTCCAACCTATTTCAAAAAAAGGAAGCCGCTCTGATCCTTCAATATCGCCCTATAGTTCTCACTTTAAATTCTATCTAAGATCTTTGGAAACCCTTCTCAACTTCTCAAGATTAGATTATTTGGAATCTCATTCTCTTCCAATCGCCAGTATGGCTTTCGCGCTCGAGGTCTATTGGCGATATACTTTCTATTTTACTGATTATGTGTTCCGCCTTATTAAACTACGGGAGACTTGCATGTGGCCGCTTGACATATCAGAACATTTGAACCGGTATGGCCCGGTCTCTGCTCTAACAAGCTCCCCTCCTTGGCAGTTTCTCCTTCTCTTAGCCTACTTATGTCGAGTTTTCTTTCAAATCGCTCAATATCGGCTCTTGTTGTTCTTCTTCTTCTTTCTTCCTCTTTTTCTGTTCAATAGTGGTTTCCTCAGGTCTGTTTAATCTCACTACTTAATTCTTACTTGTTCATTAGTGATCTTCTCACCAACATCAACTCTCATCCACTCTTATGCAGATTAATTCGACCCTTTTTATTCTTCAACTCATTTCAATGCTGTACCCTCTTTTATTGCTTACATTGCCTTAGATTTTTAATTCTTTCTATTTCTATTCCGCTGATCTGGACAGAAATTTCGGGTGAGGTCGTCTCACATTTGTGACAATTTAATTCTTTAAAACCGAACTTTTAACAAAAATCTCCCCTCTAGACACCTTCTAACTTTCCTATTCTCTTTCGAACGCGTTCTTGTCTCTCTTGGTGACATTAAACATCCTTGCCTACATTAAAAAAAAAATGTCTTAGAAACCTCACATCCCAACGGTTGCTAGGGCGGCTCCAAAGAAACTGGGAGTTCCTGTTTAGACTGCGAGACTTCTTTCCTCTTTCTCAGTTTACTCCAGCTATACAAGGCTTCATCCGCCCTCCTTGTATGGAGTACTGCTCTCATACTGGGGGGGGCTCTTTCACCCGAGTTTTGGATAGGGTCGAGTCAAGGCAAAAAGACCTATAAACCCTGTTCTGTACTTTCCACTTTACTTGACCCTCTATCTTTGCAGCGCGAGATGTTGGTGCTTTATCTCTTTTCTAATAGGTATCGCAGCGGCAGGCGTTCGGGAATTTATCACTTGCGTACCACCACTTGTACATCGCCCTCTAGCACAAGGGTGCTTGTGTCTGCAACATGAGTTTGCTGCTATATTGGTAACTCCAGGCTAGTTCGCTGCGGTTCTTCCTTCTTCAGCAACATTATTATCATTTTATTTATTGTAGTTGCATATTATCTTATTGATTTGTTATTGTTATGCATGATTCTATCATTCAATTTTATATTTTCACTGCAAGTTTAAATATAGATGTTTTACAATTAAATAGTTGCTTTTTATAGCAGGAAAACATTTTTTTTTTTAAATATAGGTTTTAGTTGGTTGCAAGTTTTTTATGAGCTCATGATTTGTTCACTTTTTTTTTCCAACCTAGTTTTCATCTTGTGTTCTGTTTTTCAAGAATTCTCTGTCTAGCACCTTGAAAATGTGTGAAAAAACACGAAAGTGCTGTAACTTTTTCTCGTTTTATTTTCCTTTGGAGTGTGCAAATTATAATATATATATTATATATATATATATATATATATATATATATATAATATAGATATATATATATATATATTATATAATATATATATATATATATATATATATATATAATATATATAATATATATATATATATATATAGTATATATATATATATATATATATATATATATATAATATATTATATTATTAATATTAAAAAAAGTTTTTTTTTTTATTTACTATTTTGCATTTCATACTGTGCACAGAACGAGGCTGCCAATTTCATGACCATTGCCAACCACAACCACCGAAATCGGTAAGTCCGTAAGTTTGTAAACTTCCAAGTAATGATGAGGGGGAAGATGAGTGGCTAATTTTGGAAGCCGCAACACTTGGCCTCTCTAGTGGTAGTCGTGTGGATGCCATTTTAAAATTTTTTTAGAGAAAAATGTTGTCTGTAAGATTGTTTATGGTGTTTGAATAAAGGAGAAACTACTCTAATCTAAGAAGAATTTGGAGGTGATAGCGAATGGGGGGTACCATTGAGCACTAGTGTGCAATAGGATGTGTCCTAGCACTCCATTTATCCCCTAGAGAAGAATAATCTTTAATACTTTGGGTGCGCTGACGTCCTTCCATTATAGTGGCATGTTTTTTTCGCGCTTAATGCTGTCCTTGGACGGATCGTTAACGCTTCACTATCTCCTCATCGTTGAGAAGAATCTTTTCTTTCACTTAACCTAACACTCCATCATCAATTCGTAAATACCTTAAGACTTTTTTTTCTGATTGGTTAGATTACATAATATTGTTTGGGTTGTGACATCTATCAAGGTATCTCATTACATATCTGACAGGTTTCTCCTTCTCCCATTTAGCTTTTTCGTCAAGTTTGACATTTGTTATTTTCATATTTTTCTCTGTTAAAATTTTTATTTTAAAACGGGGTTAACATTTTTCCATATTTAGTTACATAATCGTTCAAATCTCGACAGTAAATCACATAGTTTTTTTGATTGAATCTCTCAACAAAACAGCAATGTCAACAAACAGAAAAAAATATTCATCTCCGTTAGCAACATGCATAAACATTCCCGCACTTTCCCAATATACTATAAAAATTCCATAATGCACTATCAAAATATAGAGTATATATATATATATATAATATATATATATATATATATATAATAATATATATATATAAATAGAATATAATATTATATAATAATTATATAATATAGTATATATATATATAGGACAAAGTTTACTAACGCCCACACGAACGGGAGCTCGGATCAAAAAAAAATTTTTCACAGGTAGCATCTATGATACATTAATAAGATGTTCTAGGTTCGAAATGAATTTTTTTTTTTTTTTTTTTTTTTTTTTTTTTTTTAACTGTTTCTAGGGCTATTTATATATTATTATTTGTAAAGTATTACGACGCAATGTAGGCAGGCTCGAGCCGACGGGGAAAACAGGGGGGGGACGTTTTCCATACCCGTAGGGGAGGGCGGATGAACCCCGCGACACTCCAAATGACCAAAGAGGCGGGGTTCGGAGGACCTCCGGAGGGTGAAATAGTCCTTACCCCGTAGTTCGGAAGCCGAGAGACCCACTCCTTGACATTTCGGTGCAGGTTATACCCTGGGTATTCTTTAATTACATTTTCATACTAAAATTTATACCAGAGATTCCAAAAATTAAGTCCTTTCGCTCTAAGCTATTGTAGTTTTCGAGATATGGATTGTTTGTTTTTTGTGTTTTTTTTTTCATTTCGACCCTAAAACGATCTATTTATGTATCATAGAAGGGCTACCTGCGGAAAATTTTTTTTTACCGAGCTCCCGTTCCGTGTGCGCGTTAAAGTAACTTTTACCATATATATATATATATATAATATAATTAATATATATATATATAATATCAGTATATATATATATATATATATATATATATAAATATATATATATATATATATATATATATATATATGAATACTATATATATACAGAGCCCTGCTAACACTAGGCAAATAGCAAATGCGTAGGCGGCAGAATTATGAGGCGGGCCCTAGGTGGCTAGAACCGCGGAGTACAACGACAGAAAAAAACTATAATATATATATATATATATATATATATATATATATAATATATATATATATATTATTATATATATATATATATATATATATATATATATATATAGTATATATATATTATATACCTTATATATTTTAAGTTGTCACACCACTCACGGGCAAGCAGCTCTATTCAAGAGGGGTGTGCACGCTCCAGAAGTTCACACTTTAAGCAAATTACGCATATGAGCACAGACCGCAAGCTTTGAAGTGAGGAGATTAAAATCAGCAGGAAACACAGAAGATGGAAGAAATTCCACAGAATGAGGGGGGGGGGAGGGTGGCAGGAAAGAGAGAAGCACCGCAGCGAACTAGCCTGCAGTTACCAATATCCACACAAAAGTCGTGCGCAGGACACAGACCTAGTTGTTACGAGGGCGTCGTAGAAGGTGGTGGTACGCGAGTGACAAGTCCTCGAGCACCTGCCGCTGCGGTACCTTAGAAAAGAAGAAAAAGCCAACATCGCGTGTCGCAAAAGATAGAGGGTCAAGAGAAGTGGAAAATACGGAACAGTTTATAAGCCTTTTGAGCTTTGACTCGACCCTGCTCTAAAAGCCGGTGAGACCCAGAGCCCCCTCCAGATATGAGAGCAGCTACTCCATACAAAGGGGGCGGATGGCCCTTTGTATGCGAGTAAGCTGAGAAGGAGGAAAAAGGGTCTTCGCAAGTCTAAAACAGAAACTCCCAGTTTCTTTGAGGGCCGCGCCTAGCAAACGTGTGATGTGAGGTTTCCACAACATTTTTTTTTGTTAATGTTAAGGCCAAGGATGTTTATATTGCAACAGGAGAGACGAGAAACCGTCGAAAGGAGATAGGAAAGTTGAAGGTGTTTTAGAGAGGCGAGTTTTAAGAAGTTGGTTTTTAAGGAATTTAAATTTCACAAGGTTGAGGCGACACCACCCGGAAATCCTATCCAAGATCAGCTAAAATACGAATCGGAAAGAATTAGACGAGAGGCAATTCAGAAGTTAAAAGAGTGTAGCAGAATTGAAAAGACGTATGAAAAATGTGTTGACGTGTGCCGCTTCCAACACTGAGGAAAGTGTTAGTTGAGACATAGAGAATATAGTGAACGAGGGCGGGACTCGCACGGAGGCAAACAGTCCCTCAAAATTCGGGAGACGCCATCCGGTCCACCCGCTTCTAAACGTTCAATATATTTCAGGCAGTTCCATGCACCCGCATTCAACATGTAATCACGAGGCAAAGGGCAGTAGGACACTGAGCAGTAGAGGGAGGAGCGGAATGCAGAATCGTCAGGGTTGAGTTAGAGGAAAATAGACCAAAGAGATTGGCCTTTGTCAGATGGAGAATTAGCAACAGATACCGTCAGATCGAATAAGAGGAGGAAAGCAGATTTACAGAAGTTGTTAGAAGATGTTTTTTTGCAAGACCAGAAAGATTTTTCAATAGGAGAACCTAGGAGGTTAGCGCCCTTTCGTTGATGAAAAGCGCTCTTGTCGTCGAAGAGTACAACCATGCAACGATTTCTAGCGAATGAAATTAGCAACGAGTGATAGTGAGAACGAGAAGTTTCCATTCCGATACGCACTGGTCTTAGCCTGATGCCAGAGAAACAAGAGCACGAGGCGAACATGATTATGAGGAGAGAAAGATTTAAGTCGAAGAAGAAGGAATGAACCTGTCATCCCATCAACGATCACGGCCACCCTTATCGCAGAAACGAAGCGTCACCAGAGTCATTCCGATTATAGTTAGTGTAAAAGCACGTTAAGCAACCCAATCAGCCCGATTATTAAAGCTTGCCATAAAACGCGTAGGGCAGGATGGAGATGTTGGAGAAGAAAGTATTAAAAATTAAGCAGATATAAGTATTGTTGTGGTCAGATTTACCAATAGAGCGAAGGTGGTGTATTCTATAGAGAGAAGACTAGTGCGTTGGAATACATAGGTCAAGTGTGTCCAAGAATTGGTTTGACTATCGTAATGTATGTGTTTCTTTAATTAGTTGCTCCAAGTCGTTGAGAATGCTGAATGCATCGGCCCCTTCCCAACCTTAAATCTAGTATGAGAGGCAACCCAACCATCAGTGTTGTGTACATTTGAAATCCCCCAAATAGAGGACCTCAGTATTTGGATGAGAAGATATAAAGTCTCGTGAGAAGTGTGGAAAGATATTCAAAAAAGGCGTGAAAATCTGTTCGGTTAGCAGAACAGTAGCAGAAACACCAGATTATTGTGAGTAGAAGGAGAAAGAATTAAGCCACAGAACATCGAAGTTAGAGATTCGAGATTCTTAAGACGTTTTACATGAGTTTTATGTTTACAGTTAGGCCACATGACTCTAAACCTTCAGACGTAAATTATGAAATAAGTTATAGTTGCGACTAGTTAAAGAGTTAGGCTAGCCATCTGGGTTTCACGACAGAGCAAAAGGTTAGGCGTAAGTGTTAGAGAGGTGGCTATTCACGATGCAGAGTTAGATTGCAAGCCACGGATGTTGATAAAGTCGCGATAGAAAGTCCGCGCCTGTGCAATCTGCCATCTTACATGCACATACAGCAACCACAAAACAAGACAACAACGACAAAAAAAAAACGAACAAACTTGAAATCAGGTTAAAATTTATCACACACTAAAACCTAAATTTAAACCTAAATGTTAAAAATTAAATCTATTTTGCAAGAAATATGTCAAATATGAAAAATCATAAAGTTAAAAACATTAACGCTCTTTTACACCCATACAAATACACGAATAAAAAAAAGTAAGTCAAAAAATTGATTTTAACATATAAAACCTAAATTTAAAAGTTCAAGTGACCAAAATATAAAAATCAAATCTTAAAACATGTGAACGAAATTCGCGACTTAATGTAGCCATTCTTTATATATATATATATATATATATATATAATATATATAATATATATTTTTTTTATATATATATATAGTATATATATATATATATATATATATATTTATATATATATATATACTATATTATATATATATATATAGTATATAATATAGTATATATATATATAATATATATATATATAATATATATTATATATATATATTATATATATATATATATATATATATATATAATATATATATATATATAGTATATTATATATATAATATATAGTATATATAAATATAATATTAATATATATAATAATGTTATATATATTATTTATATATATATATATATATATAGATATATATATATATAAATCATATATATATATATATATAGTATATATAATATACGGTATATATATAGTATAATATATATACTATTATATATATTAATATAATATATATATTATATATTATGTTATATATATTATATATATATACTATAATATGTATATATTACTATATAATATATTATATATATATTATATATATATATATATATAATATATATATATAATATATTATAATTTTACATATGTGTAGAGGTGATTTTTTTTTTTGCTAGGCGCGCCATGAATGGTTAAGAGGCGCCCTGATATATATAGTATTATATATAACTATATATATATATATATATATATCATATAATAATATATATTATACTATACTATACGTATTATATATATATATATATATATATATATTATATATTGTGCAATCGTAGCAGAAATAGGAAGTCCGTCTTTCAAGAATGCTCTACTTTAACCAAATCCCCGCTTTACCTTAATCAACATTAATAATATATATTATATATATATAATAATATAATATATATATATATATATATATAATATATATATATAATATTATATATATATATATATTAGTAATATATATATATATATATATATATATATTAAGCTGCAGTAGGATCTTTCATCGTCTCCATATTATAATAATATTTAGTTTTATTCACAAGACACAGATCTAATTGCACTCCGCACATAGCTTCTCTCTCTCTCTCTCTCTCTCTCTCTCTCTCTCTCTTCTCTCTCGCTCTCTCTTTAATATATAATATAATATATATACTATAATATATATAATATATATATAATATATATTATATAATATATATATATATATATATATATATATATATATATATCTCTCTCTATATAATATATATATATATATGGCATATTTTTTCTACCATAATGTTCATATAACTGTATACCACTTTATTCCTGATAATACCTGCGATTCTATTTTGTTTTTAAATTTGAGAAAACATTTAAAAGTTTTGAGTGAAGCAATCACACACGTTTGCTAAAATATTTCCGTTTGTGATATAGTTTTCCGTGGACTTGACAACTGTTTGTTTATTTGAAATTCAGTAGCGTTTTTTTTTAAATTGTTTTTTTAACTTAATTTAACTTTTAAGTATTTGTAATACAATATTGGTCTCCGCTTAGTTAAAATAGCTTGATTTTATTTAATAATGAGTGACCTAACTTTAATTGAAAAATTTGCGTGGTTGACCAGTCCATCTTATGAATTTACAGAGGGTAAACAAATTGGAAAGGAAGAGTGTGTCCTATTAGGTACTAGTATATTTATAGCCATTTATTGTTAGGAAGTTATTATAAGTAAATTTAGGAGGGATTATGTCTAATATCTGTGACTAATGTAGCCGAAATTTTTTTTCTCATAATTTACGTTATCGAACAAAATGTACAACAGCTCGAATAGCGAAAAAAGTTTGAACTTTTTTATCTATATTTATATAATTTTATTACAGCATGTTGTGAATTTGTTTATTGAAATAATGGAAAGTGAAATAAATTATACACTAATAAAAGTTTGGTTAGGTTAAGTAAGGTTGTTAGGAGATTTAAACGTTTTTTTAATATTTTTAAAGGTGTGAAGCTCTTTTATTTCAGTTTTATTTTGACTTTTATCAAATAAAAATGTTTGGATCCATGCAATCTATATGGATAAAACTCTCACAGATAATAGACATGATCCTTTAGGAGTATAACTATTGCTCATTTTAGTTAGGAAGCTATCATAATTAGACATATTTTAGAAAGGTGTTTCTTAGTAAGTAAACCTTATACAACTAGGAGAACAACTATTTCTATTTTTTGTTAGTTAGGGAGTTATCATCAGGAAGTTATTTAGGAAGTTTATAAGGAAGTTATGGAAGCTATCACACTAGGCTACCAACACGCAGAAGTTTATCTCGATCCCGGTGGCAGAGTTAGTATATTAGGTAATTGCGGAGCTACGCGTAATGTGAAGAAAAATCGATGTTTTTCCGATAATTGTTTTTTTTTATATATTTTTCCTCCCCATGCAAGAAAACGAAAAAAGCTCTGCCAAATTTCTTTTAGGGACTATATATATATATATATATATATATATATATATATATATATATATATATATATGTATATATATATAGAATATATATATATATATATATATATATATATATATATATATATATATATTTTTATATTAGAGATAATAACTGATTAACAGTTTTATTGGGCAGGTTTATACATCGTTAGGTCTAGGTTTTTTAGGATATAGATAATTAGCTATGTCTGGCTAAGTTATGCATCACAGGCCTATAGATAAATTTTAGTATAATAGATTTTACATATAAAGAGAGAAAGACAGAAAAAGAGAGTATATATATATATATATATATATATATATATATATATATATATATATATATATATATATATATATATATATATATATATATATATATATATATATATATATATATATATATATGGTAATTATTTCCAATAACTGCCTCTAAACAGATTTTTATAAAAATCACAGCATAGACTCTAAAAAAATAGTAATGAAGAATAAAAAAAAAATTATTTGTCGCTCTCTTTAGGAAAAAAAGTTTCAGCATCTCAAAGTTGTTAAAAATCACATAGACTTTTCAATATTGATCGATCGGTAATTATTGTTCCAGTTCACTTTTCGGTTGTTTTTCCGATTACTATATCGATTTCATTTAAAAATCGATAATCGATGGCCTTTTAACGGCTATCAAAGATTCGATTGCATACCAAATTTATGAATAAATAAAGAGAAAATAAAATTTTACCAAACGAATTTATTTTTACTAACAATAGTCTAAAAAGGTTTGTGAATTAAAATAAATATATATATATATATATATATATATATATATATATATATATATATATATATATATATATATATATATATATATATATATCTATCTTTTTCGTCTTCGTCTGAGGTTCGATATTCGATATATCGAACTATATCGATATATCGAGTATTGGATATATCGATATAATTCGATATTTTATATATATATATATATATAGTATGCATAAATATGTAGCATTGAATACACATATAAGTAACATTGATATATATATATATATATATATATATATATTAGTGTCTAAAGCTGACATGTAACTAGAGAACGACAGCCCCTACAGTAAGGCATACACATTGTTGCATATACATGGCACAGGAAAAAAAAAGACTTTGACCGCAAAAAAATAGGGCGCCCGAGTGTTAGGGGTGTTTAAAACTAACGAATACCCACGGGTAGACCGCCCCGATGTCAGGAGTCGGGGTCTCTCGGCCTCTAGGTGGACTACGGGGGGGACTAATCCCCCCCTCCGGGGATGGTCTCCGGAACCCCCGACTGTCTCTCCGTATGAAACGTCCCCCCTAACTCTATTTAGTTAGAGCCCCTAAAAGAGTAAACTCCTTTTTAGGGGGCTCGAGCCGAGCCCCCTATATAGAAATAATATATATATATATATATATATATATATATATATATATATATATATATATATATATATATATATATATATATATATATATATATATATATATATATATATATATATATATATATATATATATATAATAGTATCTTTTACTCAGTTCTAGTTAGTTTGATTTTTCATTAGAATATATAAAAAATTATACCTATTTTCCTTAAAAATTTTGCCATATATTATTTACCTGCTTTGTCTTGTAAAATGCAATGAAAATGCTTTAGGAAGACTTGTAAAGGCCATTCTCATTATAAATATATATTAAATGACATAAATTAATATTTAAAAGTCACTAAATAAATAAATAAATCTTTAAATTTAAATATATATATATATATATATATATATATATATATATATATATATATATATATATATATATATATATATATATATATATATATATATATATATATATATATATATACAAGTGATTCAGATGGTAGTATCAATGTTTCGTCATTAGAATATAAAAAATAAAATTTATTTTCTTAAAAATTTTGCCATATATTATTTACCTGCTTTGTCTTGTAAAATGCAATGAAAATGCTTTAGGAAGACTTGTAAAGGCCATTCTCATTATAAATATATATTAAATGACATAAATTAATATTTAAAAGTCACTAAATAAATAAATAAATCTTTAAATTTAAGTTAGCACAACAAGCGAAGTCAACTTATTCTTATAAGGTGAAAATCCGAAATGAGAGCTTCTTTGTTTTTTAACTCTCGATATTTCAAAAGGTTTTCGGTTCACCGATATTAATATATCGATAATTTTAAAAATATCGAATATCGAAACACAGAAGAAAAATTAAAAAAATATATATATATATATATATATATATATATATATATATATATATATATATATATATATATATATATATATATATATATATATATATATATATATATATATATATATATATATGGTAAAATTTAGAGTTCATTTTCGATATTTGATGGGTTCGATTAAATCGAAAATCGATACTTTGTTATATCGATACATGGAATCGATATTTGGTAATATCGATACAATATTAGTATATATATATATATATATATATATATATATATATATATATATATATATATATATATATATATATATATATATATATATATATATATATATATATATATATATATTTAGTAAATCAAATTCACCTAACAAACTTTATCATAAAATAAACTTAAAAAAGCCCCCCAGCAGCAATAACCTTTGTTGATCTACTGTGCCGTAAAAAATAGCCCTGCCTACATTTTTTATTGATCAACTATGCTGCAAACTAGCCCTTAACCTTTTTATTAACTCAACAAAATGCAAAAGTAGCCATAACCTTTTATTGATCCACTGTGCCTTAAAACTAGCCCTAATTTTACTGATCGACTGTTTAGTAGCTGCCGAAAGGTAATATATATATATATATATATATATATATATATATATATATATATAGATATATATATATAAACATATTTTAAACATAGATATATATATATATATATATATATATATATATATATATATATATATATATATATATATATATATTCAAAGATATTTGTGCAATAAACGCAACAATTATTTGTATATTTCAAATGGTCCTAAGTGGGTTTGAACCTTTACCCTTGAGATGGTACTCCAGAGTGTTACCTCGAGACCACGATTGGCTAAAAGGAAACCCATCATTTTACCTCTGAAAGCTTAGCTTCCCAAGAGGAGCGAAGGCGTGTCTTGGACACCTAACCTCCGACGGGCCTCCCCGCCAACACTCGGGTCAGGGGCAACACTGGATTTTTAACCGGACATTATTAGATATTCAAAGATATTTGTGCAATAAACGCAACAATTATTTGTATATTTCAAATGGTCCTAAGTGGGTTTGAACCTTTACCCTTGAGATGGTACTCCAGAGTGTTACCTCGAGACCACGATTGGCAAAAGGAAACCCATCATTTTACCTCTGAAAGCTTAGCTTCCCAAGAGGAGCGAAGGCGTGTCTTGGACACCTAACCTCCGACGGGCCTCCCCGCCAACACTCGGGTCAGGGGCAACACTGGGTAATTTTTTAACCGGACATTATTAGATATTCAAAGATATTTGTGCAATAAACGCAACAATTATTTGTACATTTCAAATGGTCCTAAGTGGGTTTGAACCCTTACCCTTGAGATGGTACTCCAGAGTGTTACCTCGAGACCACGATTGGCTAAAAGGAAACCCATCATTTTACCTCTGAAAGCTTAGCTTTCCAAGAGGAGCGAAGGCGTGTCTTGGACACCTAACCTCCGACGGGCCTCCCCGCCAACACTCGGGTCAGGGGCAACACTGGGTAATTTTTAACCGGACATTATTAGATATTCAAAGATATTTGTGCAATAAACGCAACAATTATTTGTATATTTTCAATGCTCCTCATTCGGCAGCTACTAAACAGTCTTCCAGTAAAAGTTAGAGCTAGTTTTACGGCACAGTGGATCCTTACCCTTGAGATCTACTCCAGAGTGTAAAAATTAGGGCTAGTTTTACGGCACAGTGGATCAATAAAGGTTAGGGCTACTTTTGCGGCACAGTGAGTTAATAAAGGTTAGGGCTAGTTTACATCTACCGGCATATTGATGAAAAAAAATTGGCACAATTTTAAATATATATATATATATATATATATATATATATATATATATATATATATATATATATATATATATATATATATATATATATATATATATATATATATATATATATATATATAATTTCGCGTAGCGTAAAGAGAATAGTGTGTATCAGATCGATATATTCATATATATATATATATATATATATATATATATAGTGGTATATATATATATATATATATATATATATATAGTGTAGTTTATACCTATATAAATATATATATGTCTATAAAGATAAATATATACAATATATCGATATATATATATATATATATATATATATATATATATATATAGAGAGAGAGGCGTGGAGAGAGAGAGTGTAGAGTGGGTGCGCGTAAGAAAAAAAGAGAGAGAGAGAGAGAGAGGAGAGGAGAGGAGACTGAGAGAGAGAGAGAGAGAGAGAGAGAGAGAGAGAGAGCAGAGAGGAAAGAGAGCATATATATATATATATATATATATATATATATATATATATACACAGTGGTGGTTTCTGTCCATAGTTCTCAGGAACTGTGTGCCCCTAAAAAAAATTTTTTCTCAGGACCAAGCTTACAACTACTATACAGCAGTTGTTATTTCTTTTAATTTCTTTTTATATATATATATATATATATATATATATATATATATATATATATATGAGAGGAGAGAGAGAAAGAGCATATATATATAGTGAGATATATATATATAGGTATATATATATAGAGAGAATGGAATATTCTATAGTGGCTGGAAAGATAAAGAAATGGAATAGTGGAATGGAAATGGAATGGATGGAATGGAAGAGGAAGAGAGAGAGATATTATTATTACATATATACATATACATATATATTTATATATATTTTTATATATATACATATACATATACATATATATATACATATATATATACATATAAGCATATATATACATAGGGTGGGATGGTTTTAAACTATAAAAAACACAGTATAAAATTTAAAAAATAAAATATTAATTTGTTTTAGGTTTTTTCAATTTTTTAATCGAAGAGTAACTGAAAGGTAATAAAAAATTTTCTGCTGATTTTATATTATTGTGAGAAAATGATTATGAGTGAGATATATATATATATATATATATATATATATATATATATATATATATATATATATATATATATTTATATATTTAATATATATTTAAAATTTTTTTTTTTTTATCTTTAACATTTCATTTTCTACCCATCGATGCCACATTTCAAAAGATTATAATAAAACTCATTTGTGGAGTGTGTGGCCACAGCATCAACCAAGCTAGAAGGCAATGACTGTAAACTAAGTGATGATGTTTATATTTGGAAAAATATGAATATGGAGCTAGAACAGCTTAATCCACCACTCAACAGACAAGATTTATAGCAAAAGTAAAAAGGAGGTATCATCAGGCAGTAACAGAAGCTCACTTATTGGCATATATTTTTAACCCAAGATATCAGACCACAGTACTTCCAGAGGATGAGTATTCAAAAGCAGTGGAATTTATGAAATAAAATTAAGAGCAAATTCTCCTCCATTTCATAAAAGTTACCTATTTGATGAGTCTCTGTTGTCAGCAGTGACTCCTTCATCTTGGTACAGATCTCTCAAAGAAAAATTAGATGAGGTCATATATAAAATAATAAGCATATTGTCAGCAACTTCATCAACTGCTAATGTTGAAAGGGTATTTTCAACTTTTGGACTTGTGCACAGCAACATTAGAAATAGGTTGGGAACAGCTAAAGCAATTAGTTTTTTTGTATAAAATTCTTAATGATAATTTCAGTTTTGACTTTTAATGATGAATCTCTCTCCTCTCTCTCCTCTCTCTTACATATATATAGCATACATATATATATAAGGTTATATATATATATATATATATATATATATATATATATATGTTATATATATAAATATATATTCCTAGTATTAAAATATAAAGGTAAATAATAATTAAAGAGGGGAACGATTTAGGTTAGTTTGAATAATCTTTTCTTTTACGATTAATAAAATGGAAAATTATTTTTTTTTGGTAAAATAATAAAGTATAACCTTTTTTTCAGATAGAGTTTATATATTATATACCCTCTTATTTTTTACTTTATGAGTTTATGTAAAACTCCCAAAATAATAATTTATTGGGCTTACAGTTATCATTAGCAATTTTGAAATTAAGAATCTAAAGAAATTCTACATGGGATTTTAAAATGTTATCACATGTGAAGTAACAGTTCAGTAGTGATTTTGCCTTAAAATCTTATTGTCCAAATAAAAACCACATTAAAAACCATCAAAATAAAGACAAACCCCAAAACAAAGTATTTATTTGTTTATTTAAAAAAAACAATTGTTTTGGTTTTTGAAACCATGTTTTTTCCCATAACCCCATAGAGAGAGAGAGAGAGGAGAGAGAGATATATATATATAAAAGAGACAGAGAGAGAGAGAGAGAGAGAGAGAGGAGAGGTATGAGTATATATATATATATATTAGCATGACTTGACCCACCTCCACTGATGCCCAGACCTGGGATACCTAGTCAAAAGTGTCACATCTGATTCCTGATTCTTAATCTTTGAGAGACATATATGAGAGAGAGAGTGAGGAGAGTGAGGTATATATATATATATATAAGAAAAAGAGACAGCCCACTTTGTTGTAAATCAAATCAATTTTAGAGGAGCCAGAACCCTGAGTAAAATACTAGACCTCATTTTATCTTGTTGAAAATACTCTAAGTTCTTCTTCCTACTTCACATAACAATATCTATCAGCATTTCTAAAAATCTACAATAAATTTTCTCAGTTTAAAAAAACCTATTGCTTCTAAGCTCTTACTGCAAAGTAAGATCTTGAAGAAAAATGGTTCTATTATTTGTAGTTAAATCCATGACTTGAAGTTAGAAAAAAACATTAACATTCTGCTTTGAGGCATCTGATTTTAGAGAATAAATTTATCCTCCAATTGAAGAGTCTTTCAATTTCTCCACAGAAAGGGGACGAGCTTTAGAATATTTTCTAGTAAGGACCCCAATGCTGGTGCATGTCTTTATTGATGACCAACAATAGGCGGACTTCTGAATTTTAATGTTTATTCTGTTCGTAGAGTTCACTGTTGCTGGCCTTGATCCCAAGTAAAGAACTGTCAGTTCTCCGGGAATAGTTTCTTTATTGCTTTAAAGTCTTTTTTCTTTCTTAAATTTGAAAACAACTTCAAACTGGAAGTTAAAACTATGATTTTATGTAGGTTTTCACAACATTCTGATAAATGAGAAAAATCTGAAAATTGGTTTAAAGTAGTGGAAACTGTTTTCCTTTCCTTTATACAACATATATCTTCGCACATCTATTGCTTAAGAATATCTTCCATTCTTTTGTTGTTATATTCGTCCCTAAAGGAATGTAGTTTAAAGCGTGACCATAGCACAAGATCTTGGTCAAAGTAAATGCTGAATCATTTTACTGAATTTTTCCATACTGATACTGTAGACCCAAGTTCCTCAAATAGTTCTTTTTTTTTTTTTCGACTCTTTTCCCTCAAAAAAATGCAAACTATTTTCTTTCATATTTAGATTTTTCGCCCTATTCTGTTGATAAATGAGAAAAATCTGAAGATTGGTTTAAAGTAGTAGAAACTGTTTTCCTTTCCTTTTATATACAACATATATCTTCGCACATCCATTGCTTAAGAATATCTTCCACTTTTTATATTGTTATAATCATCCTCAAGGAATGTAATTTTAAAGCGTGGATCAAGATAGGTAGCAAGTACAAGATTCTTATCAGTAAAGTAAATGCTGAATCTATTTTTTACTGTATTTTTCCATGCTGATACTGTAGACCCAAGTCCCTCAAATAGTTCTTTTTTTCTGACTCTTTTCAAAAAAAATGCAAATCATTTTCATATTTGGGATTATTGCCGATGCCATTGATTTCTTGTGGCTCAATAAATTTGTACAATCAACAAAATTTTTAAGTATTTTTAGCAATTTTTCAAGAACTTTCCATTGTTTCTAAGCATACAGGTTTTAAATGATCACTGCGGTTTATGAATTAAAGGTTTCGTTCAAAGTTTGAAAGAAGTTGATACTTTTGGTTGGTTACATCTGGTTTTGTATATCCTGGAATAAACGCCGGCAACAAACTAGCCTCGATGGTTTCCACATCGGTGCCGGCTGAAGCAGCTATCAAAACACCAACATTGAAAAGCCGGCAATGCGATATATTTTTTTATCTCTTTGTTCAATATGAGCATCATTGAGAACTAGTGTCAAAGAGCAAAAAGCAAGGTAATTTCTCAACTGCCAGTGTTACCCTGCAGCCATATTAGGTTCGATATCCCCTTACTATAACTCCAATTCATTGAAGAGGAATACGAATCTTCCATAACATTTTGAATGACACCACTTATATTAGATGCCAGAGATAATGCAGTGCAAACCGAAGGATAGCATTTATATTCAATAGCTCCACTTTACAAGCCTACAAGGTAACATTATTTCACGTCACCGCCGAAAGTTCACGGGCAACTATCAAACATCACATAACATGACTAACGAAAACATAAATGTCCGCCTGTCTGAAAAAAATCCTAACATGATGATATCTTAGGCTCTCATACGTAAAGATGCGTCGCTCAACCAGTTTCTTAATTAAAAACAACGTATGAACTGAAATAAAAATCAATACGGTAGACTCAAATATTGTCTTGAAATGACGCGAAGATTAAATCAAATTATTTTCAGATTGTATACCAAAGACCGGTCAAAAGAATCGCAAGCACTTTGTTGATCTCGATCTCTGAAAAACACCGATCTGGATTCCGATTCCGACCTGTCCCATCACTAATATGAGAGAGTAGTGAGGAGGAAGAGAGAGATATATATATATATATAGAGTGAGATTATATATATATATATAGGAGAAAGAGAGAGAGAGATATATAGAGAGAGAGGATGAGAGAGAGAGAGAGAGAGAACGGAGATCAAGAGCGTTAGATATAGAGAGAGCGAAATTCATACATACATATATATAATTATATATATATATATAGAAAGAGAGAAAGAAAGAAAGAGAGAGAGAGAGAGGAGGAGAGAGACAGAGAGATTGGGAGAGTGGGAGAGGGGGGGACTGACTAAAAAGCGCATGAGAGGGATGGAAGATGGAATATATATATATATATATATATATATATATATATATATATAGAAGATAAAGAAAATTTCAATAAGAGAGGAGAGAGGAGAGAGGAGAGAGGAGAGAGAGAGAGGAGAGAGAGAGAGGGAATAAACACTTAATGGAATGAATGGAGATAGACAAGCGGACCGGCTAAAGGAAGTGCGAAGATTAGTAAAGGTTATTAGAGCTCTTGAAAGAGAAACTCAAGAAAGAGCAAAGATGGCATCATTTAAGTTTGAGGGACAGGTCACAACCAACAACCAGCAATCTAAATGATTACATAAAGAGAGCATGAACAGTCTATGAAGAAGAACCCTCCGACGATGGAGGAAACAACTAATGAAAATGTGATAAAATAAAACATCGGAGTTGTGATGGCATTGATTTGTCTCATAATGCCAGTAAATATAAAGTTGCTGAACTGTCTACTCAAAGCTTTGAACATCTTTCCACTCCAAAGAACCAGAGAGATGAATGCGGAAAATGCTGCCCCTGTTGTCCCAAGATGAGAGATGACATAAGAGACCTTAAACAAAGTATTAATAGATTGGTGAATGAGAATTCTGAATTAACGGCCATTTTATGAAATCCATTGTCCGATAGAAGTTAAATGCTCCATTAAATAAACAAATGGCAGGTCCAGCAATGGATCCCATGCAGTTCTACAGGACTCCAATTCCCTTTCAACAAGTGAATGTCCCAACAGTATTTCCTAGATTCACTCCAGGACCTCCCACATACATTCCTGATCCAGTTTACAATTATCATATCAAAAGAGGTTTTAATTTTAGATGTTCCATGTTTGGAAGTACATTTTGAGTTTGTTCTTTCAAGATTTATTAATTGTTTTTGTGCAAGTATGTTTTCAATCTCTTGTATCGACTTTTTTTAATTATTATATTATTCATTAATATCTTAACATATATTTGTGTTTTTTGTTTTATATTAAATAAAGAATATATATATATATATATATATATATATATATATATATATATATATATATATATATATATATATATATATATATATATATATATATATATATATATATATATATAATCATTAAATTACATTTGAAAAATATCCTTCGTAATGTGTACTCATGTTACAGATTCTTGGAAGAGTTTGTTAAAACACAATTACTTTTTTTTATTTTTTTTTTTTTAATTTAGAAATATTAGCGCCTACTGGTGTTAAAAACCTGAATAGTATATATATATATATATATATATATGAGAGAGAGATATATATATATGTATATATATATATATATATATATATATATATATATATATATATATATATCCTCTGGTTCATTGAATATCCATGAACACTGAGTAATGTAGTTCTCCATCGTGGTATACGAGGGTGAAGTTATCTGGTTACATATCCATAACACCAGCTTAAACCAGATTTATGTCACCAGACCATATCTTGCATAATCTGTTCAACCTTGTTATGCACCACACTTTTTGTGGGCTTATTTTCATCCCTGTTGGTGCTTTTTTTGCATGCAGGTATTTCGGAATGCTGGTACGCCATCACCGTGAAAGGTGTAAATGTTCGCCAATGGAGATACTGTTTTAAACGAAGCTTATATGCCATCGCATCAGAACTATGGTTTACGGCAACAAAGCCAAAGATAATGAAAATTGCCAAGACCAATCTGTCAACAACGATGAAACGTGAAGTTGTTAGAGCTGGATGGAGAGATCACAGGTTCCAGGTCGGTGGTTGCATGAAGAAACTGGTTTGGATAAAATGCAGTTCATTGAATTTTAACGAACCATTTGCACATGCGAAAATTTCCGCAAATCTAGTGTCGAAGACGGTTCAGAGCAGAAAGCGAACAGGACGCAAAATTGTCAGCGATTTACTGAAAGACTTGGTGAAATGGATGGCCACCTTTTGGAAAAAAGCTGTATTGTTCAATAAATCATGGGCTTTTGAGTAATGATCCTAAAGTGCGGGAACAACAAATGGCACGCAAAAAAATCTCTTTGTCCAAGAAAAAAGTACGTATGAGCAAATGAAAACACTGATTATTGTTTTTTTGTGCACAAGGACAGTTAATCACGCCTTTTACAAAGATGTCTTGGAACGACTTCGAAAATGAGTTCAGCGAATCAGAACAGACATTGCAGACGATTGGGTGCTGCACCACGATAACGCGCCATCTCACACTGCTCTCTCAATTATAGAATTTCTGGCGAAGAAAAACATTCAAGTACTTCCACATCCTCCATACAGCCCAGATCTAGCTCCGTGCGATTTCTACCTCTTCCCTAAGTTGAAAATGAAGTTGAAGGGTCATCATTTTGGGACGATGGAAAACCTAAAAAATACTGTAACACGTGAACTAAACACACTTCAGGAAAATGACTTCCGGTACTGCTATGAACAGTGGAAGAAACGTTGGAACCGCTGTGTAACCTCCCAAGGGTCATACTTCGAAGGAGATAACTTGTAATTTCAGGTAAGTCCAATACATAATTAAATGCGACATCAGTACACTTACTTTTTGATAATATATATATATATATATATATATATATATATATATATATATATATATATATATATATATATATATATATATATATATATATATATATGTGTATATATAT
>JABUQX010029974.1:20000-22500 GCA_015478945.1 Trachelipus rathkii
ATTAATTCCGGATGAATTAGTTAGAAAAAAAATATTCTTTTCTTAATATATAATTCATATCTGTATATATATAAATATTAATATAAGATAAATATAAATATAATATAATTAATTAAAAATATAAAATAATAATTATATAATATAATAAAAATTAATAATAATATAAAATATAATATATTAATAATATATATATATATATATATATAATATAATATATATATATATATATATATACAATATAGATTATATATAATATATAAAAAAATAATACACACTAAATAAATAAATATAGTATATAATAATAATATATAATAATAGATATGATATAATATATAATGACATATAAAATATATATAATATATATAAAATATATATATTTATAATATATTATATATATAAAATAAAATATAATATATTAATAATATATATACAAAATATATATATAAATAAATATAATAATATAATATATATATTATTATAATGAATTAAATTTAATCATTTTATTTATGGATCACAATTTAAGAGATATAAATATAATAAATAATAATAAATAATAATAGTATATAAATAATTAAAATTTATATAGTATAAATAATCTAAATAATAATTATAACTATATATAGATATAAATATACATATTAGAATATATAATATAAATATAAAATATATATATTATAAGATATTATATATATATAATATTATAAAATATAAATATAACTAATAATAATAAACTAGTATATATAAATTAATATAATATATATGTATATTACATATATATATTATAATAATAATAGTAACAACTATTGAATATATATATATGATATATTATATATAAGATATATAATAGTAATTAATATCTAAATATATTAGTAATTATATTATATTAATAAACACTTATTACACTAAAATATTATACGAATACATTATTTTCCTTAGACTTTATACAAAGATACATATATAATATATATAAATAAAATATATATAGTAATAATAATATAATATAAATATAAAAATAAAATATAGAATAATATAATATATATAATATATAAATATATATATATATATGATATATAAATATATATATATATAATATAATATAATAATATTATATATATAAATATAATATAATATAATACTAATTATAAAATATAATATTAAATATTAATATATGTATATTATATAATAGATATATATAATATATATATATAATAATATATATATATAACTATAAAAAAAATAATAAAACCGGTAACTAATATTATGATAACACCGATAATTAGTAAAGTCCGCTCTCCCAAACAATACAAAATATAGTACCAATATTTGAGTGTAATAGATTTCTAAACATAATATACCTAATTAATTAAACCAAAAAAATAATAATATAACAAAAAAATAACACAAATCACTCACAAATATATAATACTCTTCTTTAAGTATATTATATCAAAACCTTATACCCTTTTTAAATATAAAATAAGAAATAACAAAAACATAACGTACATAAAATAAATGGATCACATAATAACACTCAAAGAATTACCATATATATCTAATAACCTAAAAAACATAATAAATATATATCTAAACTAATAATAAATAATATTACATAATAAACATTATAATATATAATATATATATATAGCTAACAATATATCAAAGACAATCCCACTTCCATGCACAAACAAACCAAAATCGCACTAGCCCCATATTAATATATACTAAGCTCACCAATAACCATACAAATATATAGAATGATGTACACAAAACCCACTAATACTATATAAAACTCACAAAAATTACACCACAAGCACCGCTCATATAGTAACTCAAGTAACTCCGATGAAATTATTAAACAATAAAATAAAATTCCCAATAGTATATTATACTATATAATATAATCTTGCCAGAATATATACACAATATAAGCCAATTAAACCTACTCCTCACTAACTAATATAACACTACCCTATAACATTAATATATTACCTTACTACGCATCATTGACCTACTACCCACAATATACTATAACTAACAAACTAATCAACTCATATATATCAACATACCTCAATATACTAACTAACAACTATCAAAGAACCCAAATAACTATAATAGATAATCCACTAATCTCAAAAACCAGAAACATATAATCAAACACCAAATTATTAAAACTCTCTAACACTATAATCACAATAATAATATATCCACCCATATATATATATAATATTAAAAATAAGATAAGACGCCAACACCCATTAAGACGCCGCACCTAGATTCCATCTTAGAGTTAATTCATCTATTAATTTGATTAAGAATTCGACACTTCAGCACAGAGGGGTTTTTTGTATCCACGACTCAATAATTGAGGTCAATTTCACTAAGGCCTTTAGAAGGACATATAATCAGACGATTTGGAACCTTCATGCGTGTATTTTAGCCTCGAATAACAATTCTAATCACTTAAGTAAATATGCTAACAAGATTACAAAGTCTAACACTT
>JABUQX010029974.1:30000-32500 GCA_015478945.1 Trachelipus rathkii
GTTTATTTTATAAGAGTGACATTTTGTTAAGAATTAAATAGATTTTACTGAAACATTCGATTTAAATATAGTATTTTTAAAGTTTTTAATGAATTTTTAGATATATTTTATAACTTCGTATATAACAACAGTAAATTCTTAGAAGTTTAAATTAATTAAATATATAAATTGAGTTATATATTTGCAATTAATTTGATAAGTACTTGTTCTTTATATATATATATATCATATATATATATATATATATATATATATATATATATATATATATATATATATATATATATATATATATATATATATATATATATATATATATATATATATATATATATATATATAAATGTTGTTCATATTTTTTTTGCGTGATTCAAACTTCTCTTTTTTATTTTAATTCGTAATCTCTAAAATTACAAATATTTTTAATTAAAATAATAATAATAAAGTAATAATAATAATAGTAATTAATAATAATAATAATAATATTTAATTGTTTAATAACGATAAATGCAAATTGCTAATTTATATTTATAATTTTTCATGTTATTAGATTTTATTTGTTTCTTTTAAATTTTTTACGTTTTGTTTTCTAAATATTTATTTATTTTTTTTGTTTTTTTTTAAGTAAAATTGAATATAGTTTCATAGATCATCATAATAATTTACTAAATTAAAATTACAAAAAAGCATATTCAATCACCAAGATATAAATTTTTTTTATTATTATTCCTTCCTTCCTTTCCAGTAAAGAAAATTAATATTTATTTCCTATTTTCCTATATCAAAGAAATTATTAAAAGAAAAAAATTCTTGGAAAAATAATTATTAAAAAAGAAATTTATTAAAAAACCAATTATTAAATTTATTAAAAAAAAAATATGTTGATTGCTGTCAACTGAAATTAATTTCTACTACTTTCCAATGTCAATAAAAGTAAGTTCAGTCAATTGAAGGTAGTATTTTCCACTTTCCAAAGTAAAATATAATTAATGCAGTTTATTGGACAAAATATTTAATTAATACATAAATTAACTGAAAATTAATTGGGTTAATTTTTAAGTTTATTTCTTTTTGGGTTAAATTTTAATTTCTTTATTTAAAATTGTATCGTTAATAATAATAAATCAATAAAATTTAAAAATAAATAAGAAACCTTTACTTTTCCAACTTTTCAAATAGTTGAAGAATATTACAGAATATATATATATATATATATATATATATATATATATATATATATATATATATATATATATATATATATATATATATAATATATATATATATATATATATATATATATATATATATATATCTACTAACTATATATATATATATATATATATATATATATATATATATATATATATATATATATATATATATATATATATATATATATATATATATATATATATAAATATGTATATATATATATATATATATATATATATATATATATATATATATATATATATATATATATATATATATATATATATATATATATATATATATATATATATATATATATTTAATAAAATAAAACTATATATATCATATGTGTACACTTTATATATCTATATCTAATGTATCATGTAACAACGCATACCTATATATATATATATATATATATATATATATATAACATATATATATATCATACATTGCATTCCAAGGCTAAACTCAATTTATGTTGTCCTCGGCCGTAAAATATTTTTATAAATTATTTATAAGAGGCGTTGTTTTAGTAATAGTGAAAGTGGGATTTTAAAAGAAAATAAAATATAATAGTATTTAAGAAATTCAGACTAAAATTAATAGCAGAGAAAAATAGCAAAATTTGGTTTATTTTAATTTTATTTTCAATTTCTATTTCTTTATATTTTTATTTATTTTATTTATTTTATTATTTATTTATTTTTTTTGGTAAGTTACAAAGCTTTTAATTAATTTTGGTAAGCGACGAAAAAAGGTAATAAAGAAGTAAATAAAAGCTCCAAAATAAATACATTTCGTGAAAAAAAAATAATAATAATAATAATAATAATAATAATAATAATAATAATAATAATAATAATAATAATAATAATAATAATAATAATAATAATAATAATAATAATAATAATAATAATAATAATAATAAAAATAATAAAGTAAATTGAGATCGATAGATGGGTAAGAGATAGTGAAATTAAGATAACAAAGCGAAAGAGATGTTGAATAGAAAAATTTTTGAAAGAAAAATATATATTGTTAGAAAAGGAGAAAGAGGAAAAAAATGAAGACAGAAAAAATGTTGGAAAGACGCTCTAATGGAAGGCCAAAGAAACGAAGCCGCTGATTCACGAGCGCCAAGCAGGAACTTGGAAAGCCAGAAGAAGAAAAACGCTTCAAAGTATAATGAGAAGAATTGAGGAACATGTTCGGAGTAAGAGAGAGAGAGAGAGAGAGAGAGAGAGAGAGAGAGAGAGAGAGAGAGAGAGAGAGAGAGAGAGAG
>JABUQX010029974.1:42500-45000 GCA_015478945.1 Trachelipus rathkii
GTTTTCGTTGTAGAGGGATTCTCACTATATTTATGCCATATCTATTTAACATACATATCAAGAGGCACAGGCGATATAAAGAGGATATATGATTACAAACATATCAAGGGGCACTGGCGATATAAAGAGGATATATGATTCCTTTCTTTATATTTTTATTGCATATATAATTTGTTGTTAGCATCATGATATATATATATATATATATATATATATATATAATATATTATATAATCCAAAATATATATTTATATTATATATATTATAATATATATATATATATAATATATATGTTATATATATTATATATATATATATATTTTAATATATTATAATATTATAATAATATATAATATATATATAATTATTATATATAATATAATATATAATATAATATATATAATATATATATACTGTATATATATATGATAATTTTATACATGTGTAATATATATATATATTATCATATATATATATATTATATATAACATATAGTAATATATGTGTATATATATGTACGGTCTTCATATACATATCATAATTTATATACATAAGTTATATATATATAATATATATATATATATATCTTTTGGATAAGTTCATAATTTAAAATTCCATATGTTGTATAAGTATCTTTCTATGTACCTATTAAAAATATGTAATATATAATATATAAATATATAATATATATATATATATATATTATATATATATATATATATTTGAGTATGTGTGTGTGGTGGCAGGCAAAACTTTTGGGCAACCTAGTTGGAAATTGGAAAACGGTGACAGAGTTGCTGAAAATAATATCTCTAACTAGGAAAAAAAGGGAGGTTGGAGGTATGGGAATTAGGAAAAATTAGATGGCTGTTTTTCAGAGTGAGAGAAGAATCGTGAAGACATATAATTATAATAAGAATGATTAAATAATAGAAATCATATAGTATGAGGTCTGACATTTTCAAAATAATTTTCTAGAAGAAGAAGAGTCGCTCTTCACTTGTGTAGTAAAAGTGTTGCTAAAAAGACTGGGAAACGTACGCTGTCACGCGATTTCTTTTTTTTTAAATAAAGTTCACACTTAACGGGCATAGCCCTATTCTAGGAGGGGAACTTTTCTAGGTAATTTCTACCTAGAATCCGGACTAACGATCGAACAGATGGGGGAAACCCCTGGTTGAGGGAGAAACCACTTCGAGAGGTGGATCCAGTAACCCAGCTGCCTTACATTTACAGTATGACTTTGATTGTGCGAGTGCATTGTTTTACATTTAGAAACACCCAACCCACCGATCCCAACAATCATTTTAACATTTCATTAGCATTTTATTATATATATATATATATATATATATATATATATATTATATATATATATATATATATTATAATATTATAATATTAATAAATATCATTATTATTTATAATATATATATGTAAGTATAAAAATATAAAAAAATACTAAAAAATACCAAAAATATAAATATATATATATTTTATTATATTATATATATATATATTATATTATAAATAGTATATATATATATATATATATATATATATATATATATATATATATATATTTAATATATCCTATATATAGTAATATATATATATATATTATTAGTATATTTAAGATATATATATACATATATAATATATTCTAAGATATATATATTATATATATATATATATAATATCTATAATATATATTAATATATGATATACTGTATATATATACTATATATTATATATATATATATATAGTAATATTATTTATATCTAATATATATATATATATATTAATAGTATTAATATATATATATAATTTAATATACTGTATATATATATATAGTATAAATAATATATTATATATATATATATATATAATATATATATATTAATATATATATATTATATAATTAATATATATAATATATATATATTATTTACACTTTTCTCTCGAAATTGAAAACAATAGTTGGAAAAGGAATAAGAAACCTCATCCTTTAGTTGTCTCTTTCGATTTCGAGACTGCTTGAAATTTTACGAGACAACCTTCACCATTTCTTTCTCCTCTTCTTCGTTCTTCCTCGTGGCTTTCTTCTTCCTCTTTTTTCCTTCTTCTTTCTTCTTCGCATGTGGACGGACCAAAACTACATGAAAGAGACAGCCCAAAATCTAATTACAAATTTTGATTTCCAGCCGTTCTTATTTTTATGGTTTAGGTTGGAGTAGGTGTGAGAGTGTTGGATGTGGTTTAATATAATATATATATATATATATATAGGGTATATATATATATATATATTATATAATAATTATATATATATCTATATATATATATATATATTAACAGAGATTTGTCAATTTCAATGAGAAAATCCATATTGCGGATACTACTTTTTTATTATTTTTTCCACACTCCAGGTCATGGGTACTGGGACTAACTCATGTAAATATCGGCGAGGTCCTTATATATTATATATATATATATATA
>JABUQX010029975.1:0-22500 GCA_015478945.1 Trachelipus rathkii
AGGAACATAGAGGAATTATGAATATCATAATGTCATAAATCCTCTATTGAATAGAGGAATCCACAATAAACAATTCGCAAGATAAATTCAATTAATTAATTGCAACAATAAATTGAAAAGATCTTGTCAAGTATATTAGAAAGCATTATCGTTCGGTGAACAAACAACTATAATGTCTTTGTTATAGGAATAATAATGTAAAGGACTAATTATCTACTAACTCTGATAATATCATATTTGCATAGAAGATTAACAATAGACAACTTCCTAAATTATTAATATATTCTGAGTTGCCAGCCTACGAGTGCATTCCTAATTACCTATATTATACCTATATTCCTATTGATTGTTTAATTTTATTTTTAATTTTTTTCTTCTTTTTTTTGTTTGTGTTTTTTTCTTATTTTTAAGTAATTTCTTCCTCTGTTATTTATTGTTTTATTTTTTCACGAATTTCAGTTCCTGGATCATCTTCCATGTGCCGGAAGTCCACTTGTCCAGCTCCAGGTTCCTGAATCACTTCAGGATTCCATGATCCATTTCCCCACGATTGTCCAGACCCTGAAGATAGCCGACTCAAAAACCATACGAGGCCTGATATGAAGGCGAGAATGAATGTTATATAATAATTTTCTTTCGATTATATTTATACATCAAAGGTCCACCAGAGCAACGTAATAGAGAATGATAGACGACTTTAAACATCGATAAGGGTTAAAAAACATCGATAAATCAGATTTGAAAGCCTACCATCAGAAAAGTGATCTATCTGATCTAATTTAAGAACCTTCTAGAACGCAAAACACAAAACGGCCCATTATGGGGGGCTCCGCCCCCTTTTGGAGCGGGATGTAAAAACCTTCGAGTTCCAGGGCCGCATATAAACCTCGGAAGTCACGTATCTTCCAGACCTTAAATTTGGTCTCCACCGACCTTAAAAAACCCTAACCTGTGACACGTCAACGCTTGAAAATAACCATAAATGTTGCAAAAGTGTTGCTTGTTGCAACATTTGCAACATGACCGGTTGCACCTTCCGGATGTCAGTCTGCTGCAGTGCCCCCTCTTACTACTTTTGTAATTATATAACGAGAGACTAATATATATATATATACATATATCATATATTTTATAATTATATATAAAAAATATTAATATATATAATATATCAATTATAGTATGGATATATAATATATATATATATATAATATAACTAAGTATAGTAATCATATCTCATCAGGTTAATGCACATATGGTATCCGTATATAATATATATAACTATATATATAAATATACTATATTATATAATATCTAGATATATATATATTAGTGGCCGCTCAATAGAAGAGAACTAAAATAATAAAATTATTATATATATATCATACTATATAGCTATAAGTATATATATATATGACTGATATTTTAAATATAATTAATGATAAGTGATTTACTATGCAGGATATGCATAGTACTATAATATAGACTAGTTATCTAGTATATATATATATATATATATATATATATTATATATATAATATATATATATAGTGAGCTATATATATAATAGGACTATATATCAACTAGGTGTTGACATGAGTGTTAATAATATATAAGTAAATAGGTATATAATATTAGGTAGGATATGAGATGATATAGCTAGTATATATATCGATAATTATTATAGGTGACGAGATGGATAACTACTAACTGTATTGCTTAAATTAGTAGTAATATTTAGGCTTACATACTACTATATTCTGATAGTAGCTATAGTATAGTATATATGTAGTCTAGGCAGTTAATTCATATATATAATAAGTAATATATATATAATAATATACTATATATATAATATATATATATAATATATTATATATATAGTCAAAATATATATATAACATATATATGTATATATATATATAATATGATATATATATACTATATATATAAATAGTATATAGTAAATTATAGTAATAATATATATAATATAAATATATATATATATAGATTCATATATATATATATATATTTCCTATATATATAATAATATATATGAATATATAATAATAAAATATGCAACTGTATTCAACATATAGATAGATATTATATCTAATTATATATATTATATATAATATATATATTATATATATATATATATATAACCTTTAGAATCTAGATCTGCCGCACCAAACCTTGTACATTGTTTGCGTGTAGCACTCTGTTTGTGGGGTCTGCCAAAATTTATTGAATGATTCAATGTTAAATATTACAGAAATGTGAATAATCTTATCGTTATTTCACAAATATAAGGAATAAACTTCAATTTTATGCTCTCGCAATAAGCAAGTCAACTTTAGACTACTGCCACATCACTACAATACACGAAATCAAATGGTCAGCACAGCTACTAATTTAATGCAAACGGTGGTTTCTAAGAGAAAAGATAGGGAAAGAACGTTATCGGATGTTTTTAATATATTACTTTGTCTTTTAAGTTATGAAGAAATTGGTAAGGTTTATGATAACGCTGTTTGTTAAGTTATGACGATTTACCTGTCTGATACTTACAGACACTATATAAGCTATCAAATTAATGGGCCCTAAAGCCGGAATTTAAACATTAAAAAAAACTTTGGGTTAGGATGATAATTAATATATATGAGAGAGATTTGGCAGCGCTTTTTTAGTATCTTGACATGGGGACGAAAGATTTGAAAGAAGGGATTATCGGAAAAAAATCGATATTTCGTCTAACTAGGCCTAATCTCAACTATTACCATATATATATATATAGATATTACGTAATAATATATATATATATAAGTATATATAATATATTAAATATATATATATATATGAATAATAATAATATATAATAGTATAATATATAATAGTATATATATATATAAATATATATATTTTGCGTGTGGTGCTGTGGTGTGTGTGTGCTGTGTGTGGTGGAGGTGCTGTGTGCTGGTGTGGTGTGTGTGGGGTTGTGTGTGTGTGTGTGTGTGGTGTGTGTGTGTGTGCTGGTTGTGTGTGTGTGTGTGTGTGTTCGTGTGTGCTGTGTTTCGCATTCTCTAGATCATAAAATTATGGTAACTTTATTACAACACAATGAAATATGAAAAGATATATGCTTGGAAAAACTCACAGAAAAAGAAACAATTTAAATAGCACAAACAAAATTAAATTATTATTATTATTCTATTATTATTGATTATTAATTTATTATTATTCAATTATGATTATAATAAATAGTAATTCAGTATTCCTATTCATTCATAATTAATTATTCTATTATTATTATTAATTAATTATTATTATTATTAAATAACAAAAATGATATTGAACAGGTAATATAACTATAAAAACTATTGTAAATGAAGAAAGGAGACATTTTGTTGGATTCCAATGATTTAAAACGTCAATGAAAACAAACTATGCCAAATTAGGCTTGAAAGATGAAATTAGAGGAACTGCATGCTCAGACCTGCAAACAGAACGACAAAAGACCGATATATATATAATATCATTATCTATATATTATATAGTATATATATATATTAAATATAATATATATATATAATATAATATATATATATATTATTATATATATAAGTATAATTATATATAATATATATAAATACTATAATATATATATATATTCTCGTAAGAGACCGATATATAACATACATCATAAGAGATTCTGAATTAGATATTTCATAAATAATGAATTACTAATTCACCTTATATATTTTTCCAAATCCATCAATTAAAAAGTATCAGTGTTTGTGAATCGGACATATGTAAGTGAGAGTCATGAGTCGGAGTCATGATTCATGAGTCGTGAGTCAGAGTCATGGTTCATGAGTCGGAGTTATTGATTCATGAATCCGAGTCAATGATTCCATCAAGTCGTGAGGTTGGAGGTCAATTAATCGTGAGTCGGTCATGATCATTAGCCGGAGGTCACGATTCGTGAGTTATGAGTCGGCATTCATGAGTCGAGTTGAATCGAACGCTTTTATCTTCCAAATCAAGCACAGCTGTGAACCTCATTTCTAATGTGTTTATAGAAGTTAAAACTTGTATTACTGACAATTCTTCTATGCAACCTTGTAATTCGATGCTATAATAATAATAATAATAATAATGAATAATAATAATAATAATAATAATAATAATAATAATAATAATAATAATAATAATAATAATAATAATAATAATAATAATAATAATAATAATAATAATAATAATAATAATAAATAATAATAATAATAATAATAATATGATATGAATAATAATAATGAATAATAAGTAATTTAATAATAAGTTCTTGCTGTTCCTCCTCCTATCTTTTGATATCAATAACGCATGAAAGGATGCTGAAGACATTCTAACATTAATTCATACACTAATTTTTTTTTTTAATGTGGTTCTTCGTTGTAACTGAATAATATAATATGACTTTCGTATCGTGCTTGTTTGTGGAAATGTATTGTAAATTCATAGATTTTAGTTTATGGATCTGAAAATAACAAATATAATGATTACCCTACTGAAAAAAAATATTTGTTTTCAGCGATGAATGAAACATGGCGAAGAATTTCTGGTTTTGTTTATACACTATCAGCAAATTCAACATTATATTTCGTGCCGGAAGCCAGATTTGTACTTTTTGTTGTTTATATTTTGCAATTTGTTATTATTCGTGCAAGATTTAATCTAAAATATAAACTAGTCCAAAATTGCTTAAAAATTAAGAAAAAGTATTATAAAGACTAAGAAAATTGAACATAACTCAAAGAATTATAGGTATTTTAACTATGATCAAAAATAAGAAGATATTTATTAAACCTAAGTAGTGTTTCTGCAGGACAAACAGTAAATGAACTGAAATGTTAATTGTCATTTAATATTAAATATTTAAATGATATATTAAAATTTTCGCAATGCTACATGCGCTCTAAGATTTAATACGTTCAAGCCTTGTTTAAACAACGTTTTATAACAATTCGTGAATTAACGCAAACAAAAGAAAACGTACCTTTGTGCCTATAATATATAAATATATATATATTATATATAATATAATATATATATATATAATATTATATATAATATATATTATATATATATATATAATATAGTATATATAATATATATAATATATATATATATAATATAAATATATATATATAATATTATATATATATATATATATATATTAATAATATATATATATATATATTAATATATAATAATAAGTATATATATATCATATATTAAATATATATTAACTAAATATATATATAATAATATCTATATATATAGTATATATATATATATATATATATATATATATATATATTATACTATATATATATATATATATATATATATATATATAAATAATATATATTATATATATATAACGTTATAATGTATATAATATAATATATCATATATATTAAATATATACTTATATATATATATATAATATTATATATATTAATATTATATATATATCTATATAGTAGTATTATAAATTACTATATATATATATAAATCATATATATATATATATATATAATATATATATATATATATATATATATATTATAATATATATTATATATATATATATATATATAAGTAATATGTGGTGTGTGTGTGTGTATGGTGTGTGTGTGTAAGTGTGTGTCGTGTGTGGTGTGTGTGGTGCTGTCGTGTTTGTGTTGTGTGTGGGTGTGTGAAACCGCGATAGCGGCGTTTTAACGTCTATGGGACAAAAAAAAATACTAATAATTCGAATTACGCGCACTAAATTCAATTATTAACGCGATAATTAAAAAAGATAGCGCTAAAATTCCGCCCCCCCCCCACCCCACACTGCTTTACGGGAAAAAAAATTTACTGGTATTGTCGTAAAACGCTTGAAAAGATGTTTTGAAGAACTGGATGAAAAGAGAAATATATGATTGAACTCATTGCATGAAAATTGGATGAGGTTTGTGATAACAATCTCAATGAAAAATGTTAAAAAATTTACAGAACTGAAGATGATGAAGAGAGACACTCCGGTAAAGGAAACTTCATCGAAGAAATTTATAATTTTTTTTTTTTTTTTTTTAGAAAAATTAAATTTTGAAGTAACAGTGCCTTAATATTGATCCGGAATGGATCGTAGCAGTCAAATTTTCAGGAATTTTGAAGCAGCCGTGCGACAGTGCGGAAAATTGAACAACAAAATAAAAAAAGAGAAGGCCTACTATTCTACACTCAATAAGGTTTTCATTAAAAGTTAAGCATTTCTTTAATTTTATATATGGCAATAAATAGAAATTAAGCCATGTTTATTTAATTTTGTAATGGAATAAAAACAAACAAAAATTAAGGTTGGGAAGCTTATGAGTAGTAGTAGTAGTAGTAGTAGTAGTAGTAGTAGTAGTAGTGGTAACTCCGATTGATTTTTATTATCATTATTAATTTGTTTAAATGATGGGTAAAGATGAGCCCCTGAAGATTCTGAATGGTAAGACACTCTCACAATATATGGATCGATCCCTGCATGGAAAGGGGTTGTTACCTTTAAAATGAATTAAAGTCCTGTAATAAATAGTGCTCAGTTGTCAGAAATATTGATTCAAAATTCAACTTCAGGTATATTACTTTATTTGCTCATTGTTTTTTAAGTTCTGTTAAAACGATTTGAATTAGCGCGAACCTTTTTGGGAACACCATTACTCAATCGTTCATCGATGTTTAATATATATATATATAGTATATAATATATTATAATATTATTATATAATAAATATAAGATATATAATATATTATGATAATATAGTATAATATTATATATTATATATGTTATATTTATATATATATATATATATATTATATATATATATATTTGATATAGTAATATAATAATTAGAGGCGTAGCGGATGGTGATTTTTTCACTATCCGCGGATGCGGGACTAGTTAAAGATCCTTAAACGCGGATTGCGGATAAACGGATGAAAGCTTTTAGAGTTATAGCCCAGATCTTCATATATATAATATAGTTATATATACATATTATATATAATATATATATATATATAACATATACACTAGAAAGAATTGTTTGTTTATGATAAACAAATTATTTTGGTTAAGAGCTTATTGACAAAAAATTGGTTATGTTAATGAAAATATTTTGTTATTGATAATAAACACCGAATTTTAACCAAATAATATTAGCTGCTCTAACTAATCGACTTTTGTTAGACAAATTAGTAACTGGAAATAAATGCTGGTTGTTTTCGTAACCAATTCTAATAGATGTTCTGTAACCAATTGAAGTTATTTTTAATGGTGAACAAAACTATGCCATATGATAAATAAATTTTTGCGCGCTATGAGATATTATATATACTATTTATATTATATTATATATAATATATATATGATATATATATATATTATATATATATATAGTATCATATACTATTAATATATATATATATATATATATATACTATATTATTAGGTCAGCCTCCACAGAAAGCACCAAATCCCATATCTTAAAAACTATGATAGCTACATAAAAAAGAAAAACATTGGTGGAATCAGCATCGAATTCTAGTTAGGAAAACATCACTTCTTTTTTTTTTTTTTTTGTCCAAGATCGGTAGGTCGGCATTTTAAAATTTTTTTTTCGCAGATAGCCTCTATAAATGCTGATAAAAAATGAAAAAAAAATTCAAAGCCCTTTGGGGAATTTACGGGGCTCCACCCCGTACACCCCCGACCGTGAGGTGGTAGGTTGACAAACAAAAGTAATATATAAGATAAAAACATGCAACCCACAGGGTAATAGTACGCGGGTGGAGGTCCCCCGTACCCTCCTGAGCGCCCGAGCCCGTGAGGGTTGGTTATAAAACAAAAGTAAAAATAAAATTTTTAACGCCCTACATCATTATTTATGTATCATAGAGGCTATCTTCTCAAAAAACAAAAAATTTAAATAAATTAACCTACCGTTCTTGAAAAAAAAAAATAAAATAAAAAAAAACAAAGTATTTTTCCTAACTAGAATTCGATGCTGATTCCAACTAATGGTTTTTTTTTTTTTTTTTTGTAGCTATCTGTAGTTTCAAGATATGGATGATGCTTTCGGGAGGCTGGCAATATATATATACTATATATTAATATATCATATATATATTTATATATATATATATATATTTTTCTATATATATATATATTAATATATATATATATATATAATATAATATAAATAATTATATAATATAAGTATAAGTATAATATATATATATAAATATAATATAATATAATAGAGGGCTATGGTAAAACTTTCTTTATTTATAATAAGAACGGGAGGTCGGATTTGAACAATTTCTTCACAGGGGGCTTCTATGATACCTAAATAGATGTTTTTTCGTATGAAGATTTTTTTTTCAAGAATGGGATGTCGGGTTTTAATTTTTTTTTTTCGCAGATACCTTTATAGATGACATAAAAAGTAAAAAAAAAAAAACTCAATTTCCCGTCTTAAACATGTTATTATGTACCATATAGTAACCCTGTGAAATTATATAAAGAATAAGTTATTGGTTTTAAAAATGCTAAATATTAAAAAACTTAATTATGTTACTCTGATGGCGGACGAAATCGAACGTTCGGAAGGGAACACTTTCATAACACCGAAAAATCCTCTTTTCTTGGTTGATTATTTTTTTTTTTTATATATATGCATTTATATTTTTTAGAATCAATGTTTTACCATTGGAGACTTTTCTTGATTTTTTTCTTAACTATTTTTCTAACTATAATCACAATAAAATTTTATGACGTAATGTTATGTTGGCAACCCTTGGCAAGTTGGCATTACTGAATAACAAATTTTCCTGGTTCCTGAGTCTTGATGTAGAATGTCATAGTGTCATAGTCGATTACCGAAATTCGTATTTTTTTTTTAACGTTAATGTTATTGTAGTGCCTACTTTTAAAGAATGGAAGAATTTTTAAGGAAATTTAATCTTGAAGAGATACTAACATTATTGAAAGGTAATCATTGTTTCCTAATTTTACCAATGTAATGCCTAATACTGATTTTAGACTTTAAGCTCCTTTAGTAGGCTACGTAATATGAAATAATGCTCTTAAAAAACTGTTAGTATTATGTTCAATCTAATTATATAATTATATTATATATATATAATTAATATTATAATATATAATATAAATATATATTATATAATAATATACTTATATAGTAAATATATATATCATATCTATATATAATATTATATATATATTATATAGTATATATAGTATATATAGACAATAGTTACTTTATATACCCTTATGGATCCTAAAGTAAAATTCTTTCATTTAATTTATATAATTAAAGTACATATTCAAGAAATGTAAAAATTTATAAGGAAAAATGTTTAATCAAATAAGTTTTTAGTTTTTTATATGGAACAATCAGGCAAAGATAATGTTAAAAAAAGCAGATATCAAAAATCTGACAATGTCCTTCATGACCTTGAGGCGTGACGTAATACAACTTAAAAATGGTTGCCAGACTTCACAATAATTAAATATATTATATATATAACTATATATAATATATATATATATATATTATATATTATATATATATATATAATATATATATATTTATCATATATATATTATATATACTATATATATATATATATATAGTATACAGTAAATGTAGGGCTCGAGCCGACGGGGAACAGTAGGGGTGGACGTTTTCATAACCCGTAGGGGAGGGGCGGAGTTGAACCCCCCGCGACACCCCAAACAAAGAGCGGGGTTCGCGGAGACCCCTCCGGAGGGGGGAAAATAGTCCTACCCTGTCGTCCACCGGAAGGCCGAGAGACCCAACTCTTTCATCTTTGCGGTTTACCCTGGGGTATTCCTTTAACTAAAGGAATACCCCAAGGTAAAACCGCACACAGAATGGACAAGATGTCCGGGGTCTCTCGGCCTTCGGTGATGAACGCAGGGTAGTACTATTCCCCCTCCGGGAAGGGTCTCCGGAACCCCCGCTTTTTGGTATTTTGGTGTCGCGGGGTTTCCTTCCACCTCCTCCCCTACGGGGTAAGGAAAAATCGTCCCCCCTATGTTCCCGTCGGCTCGAGCCTCCTAGGTAGATAATAATAGCCTTATATATATATATATATATATATTATTATATTTATATATATACATATATAAGATATATAATATATATATATATATATATACTATATAATAATATATATATATATATTTATATTATATATATATAATATATATATTATTGTGATAATCTGGCAACATTTTTTAAGTTGTATTTACGTCACGCCTAATACGTCACGAATAAAAAAAATTTCGGCTGCAAATTCCTCATGATCTAGCTTTTTTTTTTAAATTAATATTTGATTTATTATTCCTATACAAAACTAACTTAGTATAAAATTTTTTCCCTTAAATTTTTACATTTCTTATAATATTTACTTTCAATTAATATAAATAATATGAAAATCGTATTATTAAGATATATATATATATATTAACTATATAAATATATATATATACTTATATTATATATATATATATATATAAAGTATATATATATATATATAATTATATATATATAATATATATATATATTATATATATATTATATAGTTATATTATATTATATATTACATAATATATGATATAATATATATATATTAGGAATGTTATAGATAAAGGGCCCATATCTCTCCGCAGGTTTCAGAGCTAATTTTGCACAAGATAACATCTGCATACTCGTAGGAAAAAGTAGAAAGAACGTAAACTTAAATTTAAGGCGTATGTAAAACAAACGCCTTTAACACAGATCTTGTAGACAAAACCTTTTTACCAATTTCTATATTAGTAATGTTAAAAAGTGGTACAATGTATATTATAGCTCAAGTTAAAGGGCTTCACCTTCCCAATTTTCAAAACTTTTCCTTTAGAAATAAGATGCATAAAATTTCTATTTTTAACAATTAAATAAATCATAAATATAGCATAATTAAGCTCTGTAAAACATCCTACAAATTTTTTTGGTGTACACCAAATATCTACTTTTTACACCCAAAATCTTAGGTTTTATAGTTTTGTTAACTATTTTTTGGTATTTTTTTTTTCATCATATAAGTATCCTATATACTCATACTATAAGTAACATATCAATAAATATACCGCTTATCGTATATACAATATAGATAGTCAAACGCGTGATCACTTCATATACACTAATATAGTCATATTAATATATATAGTACCTACTAATACCCTGCCGCTACTCATATACATATATATATATACTAAGTCATCTAACCACTCAGAGTCGGGAGGGTAGAGGGGACAGAGCCCCCGTAGAAATAACCTCAGACTATATATATACTATAAGTAAGAGTATAGAAGTACATATAATACTCATATAAGAAGGGTTGATGATATCTGACTACTATATATATAAATATGTATATATAGTATATTAGTATTATATATATGGGTACCCGAGGTCTAGACTCACTATGGTCATCTTTTGTTTATTAACGCGAAAAAGATGAAAATTATAATTTTTAAGCGGTGAGATATTGATAAGACGGTAAGAAATAAATTCTATTTACATATAAAATAAATTCAGCAAGAAATTTGTGAAGTTCAAAAAATTTATAATATATTTATATATATATATATATATATATATATATATATATTATATATATATATACAAGTATTTATATATATATATATATATATATATATATATATATATAATATATAATAATATATAAATATATTTATATATATATATCGATGATAATTGTTTAGACTTTACGGTCGTTTTAGTTTCTGATCACAATGCAGGAGAGAGAGAAGAGAGAGATAGAGAGAAGAGAGAGAGAGAGAGAGAGAAGAGAGAGAGAGAGAGAGAGAAGAGAGAGAGAGAAAGCGCCGAAGAGAAGAATGCGAGAGAGCTTACATTAAAGCCCGAACAAGACAACAAATACATATTTGGCAATCAGCGTTAAGCTTACATACACAGATGTAAGAAGAAATGTATCTCGAATAAGTACGACACTTACAGAAAACAAATTACATATTTGAGCGTAGAAAGCTTATTTATATGTATTATTTTATGATTAAAATAACTAACGATACCCTAAGGGACCGCCCCGGATAATCAATGTCGGCGGTCGTCTCCTCTTAATCGCTCTTAGTGGACGGACGGGGGTACTATTTCCCCCTCTCCGGGGAGGGTCTCCGCGAACCCCCGGCCGCTCACTTGGTAATTTGGGTGTCGCCAGGGGTTCTGCCGCCATCCCTACGGGGTAATCGGAAAACGATCCCCTCTGTCCCCAATCCGGACTCGAGCCCCCTAAAATCCGCTGATTCTCAATAGTGTACTTTGTTTTTCTGTAAGTTGGTCCGTACTTTTCGAGATACCATTTTTTTTTACATTCTAGTAATAAGCTTTAATACGCTGATTCCCAAATATGTATTTGCTTTTCTTGAAGGTAATGTAGCTCTCTCTCTCTCTCAACTTCTCTCTCTCTCTCTCTTCTCCTCTCTCTCTTTATATATATAACACTATATATTATTATACATAATATATATATATATCAATATTATATATATATAAATATATATATATATATATATACTAATATATATAATATATATTATATATATATATCAATTGACAACAAATAATTAGAATGTGAACAAAAAATGTGTGCTTTAAATTAATTGAAGAACAGAAGTGTTTTAGGTATATCTGAATATCCGGGAACATTTTCTGATAAAATTATATGGGCATTTTGATCGAATTTGAAAATGACCAAGCCATACACTTTGTGCCTATATATATTATATATATATATATATATATATAGTATATAATATATATAATATATATATATATAATATTATATTATATATATATATATATATATATATATATATATAATTATATATATAGTATATATAATAATACTAATTATATATATAATACTATATATATATTACAGGTTCTTTTTCGTTATCAGAATGAACAATATATGATATTTTAGAAATAAATTGATTATTTGTAATAAATATGATATGAACATTCCCTTAATTCGCATCATTTTGAATAATAAGTTATTTATTTATTTAATTTTTTTTGGTGAAGTTTAGAATTTAGAATCAATTTGTTTAATTTAATTTCTCACAGTGTCTATAAGTGAATTTATTCTTACTATAGTTTGCAATTTATGAAAGATGTCTTAATAAAGTTAGTCAGAAGATATTATAACACACTAAAGAAAAAGTTAGGTCGTTTATGTTCGCAATCATATTTAATTACGAACAGAATTGGGAAAAAAAAAATACCATGGAACATTACCATATTTGAGGAGATACTAAAAAGAAATAGTCAAATAAGTTTCCTTCTTAAATTTAAGACATAATAGCATGACTCTTGTTTTAGTTTAGCTAAAATAATCGATAAATTATTAAAATAAATACGAGTAATACGGTTGTGGGTTAGTCCGAAAAAGAACTATAATATATACTAACTATATAATTTATAAAAATATAAATATATATAATATTTATTATATATATAAGATTATATATATAGTATACACTATAATATTATACATAGTATATATATTTAATATAGTATATATATAGGTATATATATATAATAAATATAATAATATAATTATAATGAAGTACTGGTATATATATATATTATTTTTTTGAAGTCAATGGTACAGAACCAACCACGGCCTCACAAACAAGCGGACCATACTGGTGAAAAATTCAGCACCATGGGAGGGGTCCTGTCATACATGCATTTTAATGTTAAACCCAGAAAATCATTCTTGTTTGCTGCTACCGCTGCAGGCTCTTCAAGCATATAAGATCTTCTTTTAAATAAGGGGCCCAAAACTTGGTGCACAATACTCTTAATAACCTGCCTATAATAGCTATTGTATAGGCTTTATTTAATAACTTCTTACTCTTGTAACAACAACTTACGATTTATTTATATCTGTATGTTATTTGCTTTTGTCTGCTCTCCAAACTTGGTTTAGCCACTTTGAGATTTACTGCTTTTAATCAACCGCAAATGCTTTTCTTGGCTACAGACTCGACCAATAGCAACCATTCCATGTACGCTAAACCTCTATTCCGAGTAAACCTAAGTGAATGAACCTTACACTTTTACTATTAAAATTACCATTGTTGCCACTGATCCGCCAACCAAGAAGTTTATCAAGATCAATGTTTGAATCTTTTAAATGCTTCCATCCTTATTTCCAATTGAAGTTTGCCTACTGTTGGTATCATCTGCAAACTATTGCCTCCATTTAGAATTCTGATGCTAAAGGAATTAATATAAATTAGGAACAGTGAGGTTCCAGACAGAAGAGCTGAAGAGTACCAATTTTCACCACTTCCCATGATTGACTTATTGCCATTTAGCATTACACACTGCCTTCTTATTACACAACCACTCTTTAATCCAACCCTGTACCACTCCACCTATTCCACATTGCAATAACTTTTGAATCAGCCTTTTGTGGGGAACTTTATCAAAGGCTTTGCTAAAGTCAAGATAAATAATATCAACTGGTTCTCCTTTGTCAATGCAGTCAGTAACATAATCCATAAATTCTAAAAGGTTTGTTTGACATGATCTCCCCATTCTAAAACCATGCTGAGAATCATACAGTAATTTGTTATCATCCAAATGTTTCTCTATATAACTTTTCAGTAACTTTTCCAAAATTTTTACGACCAGAGATGTTAAGCTAACTGGCCTATAATTTCCCAAATCTCCCTTACTACCTTTCTTATAAATAGGCACAACATATGCAGTTTTCCAGTCATCTGGTACCTCACTAAATGTTAAGGAACGTTTAAAAATCAAAAACAATGCCTTTGCAATACTGCTACTACCCTCTTTTAGAATTCTACCATATATACCATCAGGACCTGCAGCTTTACTTGGATCAATATGTTCTAGTAGCGATTTAATTTCTTTTACATCAAATTCAAATTCTGTTAGTCTATTTATTACATGTAAACGAGAACCACTAGTTTCCAAACCACCAGCGATTAAAACAAAAAAAGTTGTGTGTACAAATGTACATTTATCTGATATATGTGTGCTTGCGTCTGATTTAAATTCTATAAAAATATGTCAAGAGTATGATAAAATTAACACAGATATTAAATCATAATAAAAAAAATAATTAAAAAAAGACTACTTTGAAATATCACTTATACTGGCTTCATGAAGTGGAAAAATTTTATATTATAATAAGTGTTAAATTCTCACTTCCCTTAACTTTGGGATTTTAGTTCAAGTAGCGTTTATAAAATAGTGGGCTCTATAAAGCTACAAGATCCTATCTATATTATATATATATAATATTAATTAATTATATATATATATATTATATATATATAATATAATATATATATTATCTATAATATATATAAATATATATATATATATAATATATATATATAATATATATAATATATATATATTATATATTATGGTAATTGTTTAGATAAAGGCCTATCCTTCCGATTTCAAAAAATTTTTGCATCATTAAATTGAGAATAATTACAATATGTATAAACTTAAATTTAAGTGTAAAAAATGCCTTTAACCAGATTTAGCAACTTTTTACCCTTTATATATTAAATGTTAAAATTGGTAATTATTTAGATAAAGGGCTTCACCTCCGATTTTCAAAATTTTTGCACAGTATACTGCAAATGTATTAAAATTAAATATAAAATCAAAATTAAGTCCTAACCTATTAAAACTAACCTAGCCTTACTAAACCTAATCTGACCAAATAAACTGAAAATAAATTTAACCTAACTAAAAAAAATTAACAAAAAAAAAACAACAATCACAGTAAATAAATAAAAACAGTTAAAAAAAACAACAACAATCACCTTATTAAACAAATCTTTAAACACTTAAAACCAAAATAAAAAAATGCGATAAAACTAAACCAATAAATTATTAAGGTCAATCAATAAATATTAGGGGAATTGCTTAAGGTTTTAGTGTATTTTCAGATGATTTGAAAAACTGTCTGTCATTTAGACCTGTGCCTATAAATTTATATGAAATTTTTGTGAATTTGGATTCTTGGTTGGTGTGTGTTAAGACAAGAAAATGTTTAAACTTTATACGCTATTACAAAGGTTATTAAATATTTTTTGTCATTTGTGTGTATGTGTATCTTGAATATGAAACCGAATAAATACATATAAAATATACGTTAAATATTAATACAAATGACCAATTATTAGAAATGTTCATACTTATTTATATACTCTAATAATCAACATTTTCAACTATTGTATTGATAACTATTTTCTACAATATGACATATTAATGAAAAAAATTTACTCTTGAACTCATAATGATTGGTTCCATTTCAATTATTGATCAGAAGATGAAGAGCTAGCTGGAAGAGTGCATGATTTCTGGATTTTACCGTAGGTTAGTGCAGGTCTAGGAATCGGGGGATAGAAGCTTTAGGTTAAATGAAAAGGGTTAGGAGATTATGTCTTCAGAAAATATTAGTAATTTTTGGATTTGTGGAGAGAATTTCTTGATAAAGATCTTTTGCAGCAGATGGAGTTTACTTGAGTCATAAAGCGTGTTCGCCCATTCATTACAGTTTGCGAGAATGTAACAGAGCATCTGTAACGTGGTCAAAGGGCTAACTGCGACCCCAAATAATTGTAATGGTACTGTAATTGTGGGTAAGCTACCTCGAATCACTGTTGTTACAGGTTCATATAAAATATGATAGCATAAATGGCAAGCATTTCGAATATACAAATGCTTTTAACACAAATGCTCATACCTAGAAATAAAAACAGATGAGCTTGCCTTAGGTGTATACATATAGATCTACGAACATTATTTGCATAACTTGAAGCAATGGGTTATGAAGAATTAACATGAGACTCCTTTCAGGAATATGAAATAGATTGGATATCACTTTATTTATACCAGCTAAGAGGAAAGAAGGGTGGGCTTTATGTTAAAAGCAAAATTCAATCTGTATTAATGACTGATTAAAACTAAGTCATGATAATTGAATAGTGGGTAGAATATCTTAGTGTTTAATAATCAATATAGAAGGGGCATTTGTACAACGACCTGCCTGGCCAAGAGTTGAAAAAATACGAAGAGAAGATGAAAGAAAGAAATTGAGACAGCATGCCACAGTAAGAAAAGGTATAGTCATAAATGGGTGAATTAATTTTCCAAGCATCAATGAATTCCTGTCTTATGATGGACCCATAGTAGTTTTCTTGTATTTTAAAAGTAAGACAAACCGATTTTGAGACCAGAGTGGTCCATGGAGCCACAGAGTGATGCACTTTAGACTTTAATATTAATAACATTGAATAGTATGGTTGGATGAAGGTAGGTTGAGAGAATTTAGGACTTAGTGACCATAATATATATATATATAAATTGAATGTGATATCTGGGCCCAAATTTGCAAGTTAATAAAGAAAAGCCCTCATAGATTTCTGAAATGCGAATTTTATCAATTTCGAGACAATGGCTAGTACAACTGACTGGGAAATAGAAGAGTAAAACCAAAACTGTTTTTCATGTGGAACATTTTAGCCAAATTTAATGGATATTTCCCAGTTCCATATGTTTTAAAGATAAACCATTAGGGTGGCCATAGAGAAAACCTGTTTGGTGGAATAGGAAGATAAAAGTGAAAATTAATGAAAAGTCGTACGATGTTTTTAAAATATTCACGGTAATAATAGGGAAGATGAGTTAGAAAATTATAGGAAAAATAGAATGAACTTAACCAGTCAATAAGAAGGCAAAGAAGAGGCAGAAATTAATTTAGCAGGAAATAGTAATAAGAACCTGAAAAGTTTTTAGGTTTTTATTAAATTAAAGTTAAGAATAGACAATTGGTCCAATAATAATTGATGAAAAATTAGTAAGTTCAGATAAGGAGTTGGTCACATATTTCAAATGCTTATTGTTGCCTCAGTGTTTTATCTGAGAAATGATTAATAATAAGTTTGTGAGCTATTAGGTTCTTGTATGCATGCTACAAGTAGACTTACAGAATTTGAATTTGATGAAAAATTAAACGTTTACTAGACAATATTGATAGCCAAGTCAGCTGCAGGCGCTGATTGTTATTATATGGTAGAATTGACTTAAAGGAGGGTAGTACCACATTACAAAGGCACTTGTATTTGATTTATTAAGCGATCTATAACATTTGGGTGAGGTACCGAGAGGACTGGAAAATAGGCGAGAGTGCCTGATTCTATAAGAAGGTATAAGGAAGATTGGGAATATAGGCCAGTTAGCTTAACATCCTGGTTGTAAGGTATCCTGGAAAGGTTGCTGAACAGGTCATATAGAGAAAATTAGATAGATAACACCGGTATTGTATGACCCCAGCAACGGTTCAGGAAGGGTAGGGTCATGTCAGACAAACCTTTTAGAAATTTAAATACTTTACTGACTGTATTGACAGAGGAGAGCCAGTTGATATTATATATTTGACTTAGCGAAGCTTTTGAATAAGGTTTCCTCTCACATAAGGCGATGAAGAAGTTTATTGCAATGTGGGTATAGTGGAGTGGTACAACTGGTTGGATTAAAGAGTGGTTGGTGGATAGAAAAGAGCAGCTATGTTGTACAACTTATGGTATAAATCGATCATGGAAATGTGAAACTGGTGTCCCACAGGGAGTCAGTGCTGGGGCCAAGTATTGTTCCTATCATATATAATTGATTTAGATCAGGAGACTTAAATGCAAGGTTTCTAAGTTTGCAGATGATACCAAAGTGCCAACCTACAGTTAGGAATAGTGAAGGATGTACAAAGATTCAAACTGATCTTGATAAACTTCTTGGGTGGCAGATAAGTGGCAAATGAATTTGTATAGTACAAAGTGTAAGGTTCTTCACCTAGGTTACTCAAATATAAAAGCTTTAACTATGATATGAATGGGGGATTGGCTTGGTTCGTGGACCAAGAAAAAGATTATAGGTGTGATTATAAGAGCAGTAATTTGAAAGTAGTAAATCAGTGTTTGGAAGCAAGTGAAGTAAGCTAATAAGTATGTCTGGCATACAAAAATCGCAAATGTTGTTTCAAGAAGCAAGGAATGTTGATAATAACTTAATAAAGCTATATTAGGCCAGTATTAGAGTATTGGCACAAGTTTGGGCCCCTTTATTTAAAGAAAGACTTAGATAATTGCTAGAGAGAGTGCAGCGTAGAGCAAGCTAGGAATGATTTCTGGGTGAGGGAGTAGAGCTATAGGAGAGCTGAAAGTGAGTTAGGAATGTTCTTTCCGTAGAAGGCGATTTCCGCAGAGGGACATGATACCAAGTCTATAACACATATTTACATCTATTGATAATACAGACCGACCAATAAATCTTCATAGTAGAGCCACGTGCGAAGACCAGGGGGCATAAAGAGAAAATTAAGAAGAAAGCATGCCATCTGATATAAGAAAGCATTCATTTTAGTAATACGGGTAGTTAAATTTTGGATGGTTTGCCACACGAGGTGTTTGAGTGGTAAATTCGAATTGCCCACATTTAAAAGGTTGGATAGGTATATGGATGGGTTGGTTATCATATAGTATTTCTAGACGAGGCCAAATTGGCGGGCTTTTAATTACAGTAGTTATTAATATTAGATTGCATGTGTGACCATAACTTAATTGTTAAGGCATGTGGATGGTTTGGGTATCATATATCATTTTTTTTTTCTTCTTTTTTGACTAAGCCAAATTGGTGGATTTTTAGTTACAATAATTTGACAAGCCCTAGGGTGCTTTGTGGATTTGCATGAGCATGATTGTTAGTGAGTTGACTGGGACTGTCTCGATAGGCCCTTGTGGCTTCTTACTGTCTCTATATTTCTAATGTTCTAATGTTCTAATATGTTGACATTTTAGATATAGCCTAATATAAAGATCCATTTTCCAAAAAAAAAAATCAAATCAAATTTTTAAAATTAAACATTAATATTGCATATATGGCTAAATTAATTTTGAATGGAACTTTCATATTATTTTATCAAAGAAATAAGTTGACTTTCTGGTTACTCCCCTGATAATTTATATTGTTCTGGTGTTAAACAAAGCTTTAGCAATCATTTATTTCATTTTTATATATGAGTTTTTAATTAGGCATTATTATTAATTTACAAATTCATAATATAATATATATATATATTATAAAATATTTTTATATATATTAATATATATTTATTATATATATATATATATATATATATATATATATATATATATATATATGTATATATAATATCCCTATTTGATGAGGCTTTAAATAAAATTGCACAAAGAAGTCAAATGGATATACATGTTAGGTTTGAAGACTTAACTACTGGTCTAATAACCACTCGTTATCTTACTTCTCAGTTCCTTACCGACACTCGAGCTGAGAATCTTTAGGAAAATCTCAAGCAGGGGCTTGGGTCAGCTGTTGACCTCATTAAAGTGACAAGTATTTCAATGGATGGACCTAATGTCAACTTGAAAATGTTGTCTTTGTTGAAAGCAGAATTAAATACCTGTCCCGAAGCTCCAAGATTGATTGAATTTGGAAGTTGCTCTTTGCATATTGTCCATGGAGCTCTCAAAACTGGTCATAAAGCTACAAATTGTGATTTATTAGAATATTTAAGGGCTTCTTATTATTTATTTAACGATTTTCCAAGTAGAAGGGGAACATTCATGAAAATAACAGGCTCTGAAGAGTTTCCTGCTAAATTTTGTTTGACAAGATGGGTTGAAAATGTAAATGCCACAACAACAGCCATTCAATTGCTTCCAAGACTTCGAAAGTACGTGGAAGAAGTTGGAGAATTGAAAAATTCAAAAGTGTTTGGAAAGGTGAAATCATATTTAAAGGATCCATTATTACATGCAAAGTTGGGGTTTTTCCAAGCAGTAGCTCGTCAGTTGGAAGGATTTCTATTGAAGTTTCAGCGTGAAGACCCATTGACACCCTTCTTGTATGATGATCTCTGTCACTTAGTTAAAACTTTAATGAAAAGAATTCTAAAACCGGACATTTATTGTTCAGACATCAAAGTTTTAATGAAAATTAACTTTAAAGATAAAAAAAAAATTCATAAATGCAGAAAATATGGACCTGTATCATACAGCAAAAGAGGGAATTAGGAATGCACCTCGAAGGCTGCAAACTCCAGAAATTTTAAAATTTAGAGAAGATTGTATGTTATTCTTGCAAATACTTATCCAGAAGTTAGTAGAAAGAAGTCCTCTTACATATTCCATCACAAAGACATTAAGTTGTTTGTCACCGAAGATAATGCTTTCTAATAACTCTGAAAGAATTAATATGTGTGTTAAAAAATTCATTGACATCAAGCGAATTGATGGTTCGACGGCTGATATAATCAAAGAGGATTATGAACTTTTGATATCTAATTCCTATGTCCTTGAAGTTCTGAAAAATTTTGGTGAGAAGGAAGATAGACTCGATCAACTTTTCATTGAAATTTTTAAAAATGTAAACATTCAAAAAGAAACAAAAAACTTTGTAACACTGATTCTTTCTTTATTTCATGGGAATGCTTCTGTAGAGAGAGGTTTCTCGACAAACAAACATTGTCTACAAGAAAATTTGCGTGAAGAGTCACTTGTTGCTAAAAGAGTTATTGCTGAAGAAATGAAAAATATTGGAGGGGTTGATTATTGTATTACAAATGAGATGATGTCATACTGCCGCAATGCTTCTTCAGAGTATAAGGCATACTTAAAAAGAAAACTATGTGCCAAAGAAACAGAAACTCTGGAAGGTGCAAAAAAAAGGAAATTAGCAGCTGAGATTAAAGAGGCTGAAGAAGTTAAGAGAAATATTGTCAAAGAGACCGAAAAACAACTTCATATTTTAGAAGAGAAAATAGCTTTTCTTAAACAGTCATAAACTTTTTTTAAGATTAATGTACTTATTTAGTGGGCTTAGTTTAAAATTAAATAATTTTTGTAATTTGTTTTAGAGAAAAGGAAAAATATTTTTATTTGATTTTAGAGAAAAGAAAATGTGCAAATGTTTTTATATTTTTGTGTACCTTTGTTTTTGTAATTTTTATTTTGAATAAAGTAAAAGAAAAGGGAAAAATGAAAGCAAAAGCAGGGACCTGGTAAACATATTTGGCAGATATTTAGAAAATTAATTGAGATTGTGTTTATAACTTTAGTTATATAAATAATTTTGGAAGTCTTTAAAAAATTTTCAATGCAAATATAAATTTCACTTGTAAAATGTCAAATTGTATGATGTCATTTAAATTTGTGAAAGCTGGCCAAGAAAATTTGTTTATATATAA
>JABUQX010029975.1:27500-36230 GCA_015478945.1 Trachelipus rathkii
AACATGTAATGTTCATGTGTGAGTTTGATGTGGCTAATGCAGAGGCGAGCTTGAACCACTTTATGGTAGCGGTTTTTCGGTTTTGTGCCCAAACGCCACTCCGATTTCTAGTTTCACACAGTTTATCCTAATCCTAGCTTACCTTTCAGTTTATCCCCTCTGTGATCACTACACCAACGTTCCTGCCATTGTTCCTTTGGTGGGGTAAGTATTAGTTGGTCGCCAACCCAACTACCACACGTACACAAGGAGACAGAAGCTAAGACATAGACAGGAAGCATGAAAAAATGAGGGGACAGAAAAAGGCTAAAGTTCCATATGCCACGAAGACATAAAAGTATTGAGGCCCTGGGGGACGCAAGAAAACCACATGTTGCATAATTCGGGTTCTTAAAGTGTTAGTTGTGTATCCAACATAAGAGGAATTACATCCTACTTCTTTGCAATTAAATTGATATACAACATAACTTTTGTAATCCTCCGAACAATGACCACGGGTACTAAAGTATGAGGACACTCGTCTCGGCGTGTAATAGCTTCTTTTCAGACTTAACATGTTCCTTTACAATTATGTTAAATTTTTGTTCTTCTCTAGAAAAGTTTGTCAAATTTAATGATTTAAAATAGAAAGCTATTTGCTTTCCATGTCAAGTGAATTTTTATTTCGAGTTAAAATGTTATTTATAGTTCTTTTATAACTTTTTCTATTTTAAATTGAGGGTACCCATTATTAATTAAGTTTTTCGTTATTCTTATCACCTCTTTGTTAAAGAGTCGTCACGTTGAAGTTATTTTATAGGCTCTGTGGATTAGGGTTTTAATAATTAATAGTTTATACCTTTCGAGTATATTAGAATCATAATTTGTGTATAAACATTTACCTGTACATTAAACATTTACTTCTCTTTCGGCTCTACCATTTATAAAACAAAGTAAAACATCTAGGAATGCCAGTTTTTTATTTTTAACATCTTCATAAGTGAAGTTTAGAAGTTTTATTATTATATTATTATAATTATTATTATTATTATTATTATTATATTATATTATTATCATTATTATTATCATTATCATTTATCATTATCATTATTATTATTATTATTATTATTAAGTATATGATTTTAACTTTCTAAGTACACTTGAAACAAAGTATTAAACTGTTAATTTTATAGTGGCTGTTTTATAATTAGAATTATAATTACGTTATACAATGTTTTCCGAAACTGAAATATATTTGTTTGTGATGTGTTGCTCCTGCATCTTTGTCTTTACGGTACTTTACCGTATAGCATTTGGAGATTTGATTCTTTGTGGTATATTTTTTTATTCTCAAAAGCAAGCGAAAAAAAATAGTTGAAGGGAATGATCCAATATTGGAGATTTTGGGACCCCATTTTAGCCCCCATGTAAAAATGGACATAAAATTCTTAATTTTCAGACAATTTTGATGGGGATAAGAGCAAACCGCAGCTTTTTTTGATCTCTAAAACATCATTTTCGTGTTTTTTTTTTTAGGTGTCTGTAGTCATTGTTTTGGCATTTTCATTTTTTCAGAACCATTTTTCTTGACATTTTTTCTTATCAACTTCTACAATTTTTTTGAAATTAATTCAAACTTGAAATATGCATAGATGGGTCCATTACGCACAAAAGTCACGAATTAGTTTTTTGATTTTTTGAAAATTGTGCTCAGCAATGTCGAAATTCAAAACAACCTACTTTTGTTTTTTTTTGTTTTTTTAATAGATCCTGAGCACAATTTTAAAAAAACCAAAAAACTAATTCTTGACATTTGTGCGCAATGGACCCATCTATGCATATTTCAAGTTTGAAGTAATTTCGAATAATAATTGTAGAAGTTGATACGAAAAAATGTCAAAAAAAGTGGTTCTGAAAAAATGAAAATGCCAAAACAATGACTACAGATACCTAAAAACACTCGAAAATGACGTTTTAGAGGTCAGAAAAAGCTGCGGTTTGCTTCTTCCCCAACAAAATTGTCTGAAATTTATTAAGAATTTTATGTCCATTTTTAGGTGGGGCTAAAATGGTGTCCCAAAATCTCCAATATTGGATCATCCCCTGAAACAAAAAAATGTTTTACTGTACCTGTAAGCACTAAGCTGAGGCAGACTCGAAATTTTGAATTTTACTGCTGGAGTCGGAGTCGGAGTCGAAATTTTTTGTTTGAGTGGAGTCGGAGTCGAAAATTTTTTTTTAAGTTGAGTCGGAGTCGGAGTCTAAAATTTTTGTTTAAGTGAAGTCGGAGTCAGAGTTGAAAATCCAAATTTGAATTTAAGGAGTCGGAGTCGCGGAGTCAAAAAATTTATTTTACGACTCCGCAGCCCTGCTTACCACAGACCGTTCCCAATCCTCACTACACCCTATAGCTCTTCTAAATAACACCCCCCTTCCACTTAATAAAACTCCAAAAATTTTAGGCCTTACATATGAGACACATCTGACATTCACCCCACATATGGAACAAATTACATCTTCCACCATACGTAAACTAAACACTCTCCGAACACTTTCCCAACATGATTTTAGCGACAGAAAACACACACTTATCACCACATATAAACAAACAACTTCACAGAACAACATTAAACTATGCTTCCCCTGGATGGTTCCCAGCAATAACAAAAGCCAACATAAAAAAAATTAAAAAAAAATTAAAACACCGCCCTTAGAATAATTACTGGTTGTACCAAAACAACCCCCATCCACCATCTACAGAACGAAACCAAAATTCTCCCTATCACTTCCCACTTAGAGATGGTAGGAACACAATTTTACCAGAAAACCTTAAACCCATCCCACCCTTGTCACCAAATATTCAACAACCCCATCCGTCACAGATTAAAACTCCCTCCCTCCTCACCCTCCAAACTCTATAATGACATATATAACATCATTCCCCCCCCTCCCCCAACAAAACTTGGCTCTCTCATATACATACCCATCTCACTAGCATTCAGCTACAAAATCGCCCTAACAACAAAATTTTAAAATCCCAACCACCAAAAATTTCTCCTGCTGAAAACTCACTATCCAGAAGAGACCAAGTTAATCTCGCTAGGTGCAGATCAGGACACCACCCAAAACTATTACATTATAAATTTAAATTTAAACTAGATAACGTCACTTCCCCCACATGTACTAGATGCCATAACCACCCAGATACAGTAAAGAACCTCCTTCTAAATTGCCCAGCTCTCGACGCCCCCCGAACTGCTTTTCTATCACATCTGTTGAAGACCTGTGGAAACGCCCAAAGGATGCGGCCGGCTTTCTGGAGGCAGTGTGGCCCTCCAATTGAGGGGGGTCAGGGGTAAGGAAGTAAGTATTATATATATATATATTTATATATATATATATATATATATAGATATATATATATATATATATATATATATATATATATTATATATATATATATAATATATATATATATATATATATATATATATATATATATATAATATATATTTTGTTGGTGAAAGAAGGAGATGTTGAAAGTATGTGTTGAATGTTAAATCAGTTAGGGGATTAGGAATGGGATTATCGGATCATTATATTGTTCTATGTAAAATTAAATTAGTGGGGGCTTGGATGGAGAGGAAGGTGATACGGAAGGAAGTGGGTAGAATTAAGAGTGAGAAGTTAAGTGAACAAGGTAATAAGAATAAATATTTAAGAACACTCGCAAGTAAATCAGTCGAATGTGAACAAGTTGAAACTGAACAAAATGGCGAGCAAATGAGAAGCAGTTGTTAGCAGTTGCAAAAGGAAGTATGTGGATGTTGCTAAAAGTAGGAAGTAAAGAATGGCAACTAGTGAGTGGTTGAAAGTAAAAAAGAAGCGTGGTTGAATGTACTAAAAGCCAATGATGAAGTTTCAAAAGAAAGATGTTTGGAATTATATAAGGAGGAAAAAAGGAATTCTACTAAAAGGGCATACGTAGAGGAAAGAAGAGTTAAATGAACGAGTTTGAAGGAGGATGAATGAGACTTACAAGGTAATAGCGAAGCTTTTCTGGAAGGAAGCGCGAGAAAGGGTAAGAATGAGAATAAGGCAAACCTGGTAGAATAAAGAATAGGATGGGCTTTTGATGACTGATGAAAGGATTGAGGAGAGTGTGGATAGAACACTTGAGAGATCTGTATAATATTAATTAGTAATGGAAGAGGTGATAGGAATGTATAGTGGTTTGAGGGGCAAAGAAGAATAGTATTTGGGGATAAGGTTATGAGCAAGGAGAAATACATGGGTTAGAGTGAGAAGTTGCAGAAGAATGGTTAATCTGCAGGTATAGATGAAATTACTGGTGAAATGATCAAGAACGGAGGCGAGATAGTGATTGAATGGATTTGGAAGTTGTGTAATAAAGCGTTTATGGAGGGTATAGTTCCGAGAGATTGGAGGAGAGCAGTAATAGTACCCTTATATAAGGGTAAGGGAGATAAAGGGAACTGTAGGAATTATAGGGAAATTAGTTTATTGAGTGTTGTAGGGAAGATATATGCTGGTATTTTAGTCGAAAGAATGCGTCGAGTGACTGAAGAACTGATTGGTGAAGAACAAGGTGCATTTAGGAGTGGTAGAAGATGTGTGGATCAAATCTTTACATTGAAACAATGACTGAGAAAATGAGGGAGAAGAAGAATAAATTGTATTTAGGTTTTATGGATTTGCAACAGGCGTATGAATAGGATTAATAGGGAAGCTCTATGGCAGGTGTTAGTAATATATGGTGTTGGTGGTAGGCTTCTGAATGGAATTAAAAGTATGTATGACGATAGTGAGGCGTGTGTAAGAATAAATGGTGTCAAAGTGATTGGTTTAATATTAATAGTGGAGTGAAGCAGGAGTGTTATGACTCCTTGGTATTTAAGGATTATATGGTATTAGGGTTTATGAAAGAATTAGAGATGGGGGTTGCAGGAAATGGTGTTAGAATGATGGAGAATGGAGGTGAGTGGAGGGTGCCCTACCTATTATATGCGGATGATTTGGTTTTGTGTGGTGAATCTGAAGAGAGTTTGAGAGTATGGTAGAGAGATTTGGCAGGGTGTGTAAAAGGAGGGGTTTGAAAGTAAACGTAGATAAGGGTAGGGTTATGTATAATGTGAGGAGAGTTTGCGGTGTGAAGTTATGTTAGATGGTGAGCAGCTGGAACAAGTGTCTGAGTTTAAATATTTAGGATATATGTTGGATGAAAAGGGAACGGATGATGCAGAGTGTAGTAGAAAGTTGTGAATGGCAGGAAGGTGGCTGGTGCAATTAAATCGTTGGTGGATGTAAAGGTACTAAGTCTTGAGTGCGCTAGGGTCTTACATGAGGGTATGTTGTTACCTGTGTTAATGTATAGTAGTGAGGACTATGGTCTGGAAAAAGAGGTATAGATCTAAAGTTCAATGTGTTCAGATGGACAACTTAGGGGTTTTTAGGTGTGAAAAGAATTGATAAAGAGAGGAATGAACGTATTAGCAGAAGATGTGGTGTGAAAAAGGAAAGGGGTAAATGAGAGAAAAAATGAAAGTATGTTGAGATGGTTTGTTCATGTGCGAAAAGGATGGATGATAGTCGGTTGGTTAAGAGGATGATAGTTGTTAGTGTGTTGGGAATCGACCGGCTGGGAGACCGAAGAAAAAGTGGATTGAGTCAGTAAAGGAATGTCTGCAGGAGAGAAATGTGAGTTTGGCAGAGGCGAGAAGAATGGTGCTTGATAGGAATGAATGGCGGGGTGTTGTGAGGGGGCGTGGCTGTGGCCCACCTGGGTCAAGGGATGAACCCTGCACCTGACGATTTACATAGTATTAGTGAGGATCCGTCGCGGTCCCATGAAGCTCTAGGGTGGATTTTCTGACGGCGACGGGTTCCCGCTAATTGATATTGAGAGGGCGGTAAGGCTGGGCTTTCTTTCGACTGTGTCATGTCTTCATTACTTTTCTTTTCGATTGCCAATAACCGCACCTTACCCCATTCTTGGGGAAGAGGAGGATAATAAAATAATAATAATAATAACTAATAAAAATAACATTATATATAATATATATATAATATATATTATATATACTATATATATAATATATATATATATATATATATATATATATATATACATATATATATATATATATATATATATATATATATATTTACTAAGTTTTCACAAATATTTTATAACTATGTTTGGAACATCATCTAAATTTTATCTCAAATGGAATTTGAATAAAGAGAGTATTAAACACTTAATGATGAACAGAATCAAACATAAAACATGGATCAACCTTTTGAAAAATATTCACCCTGAAGGTTCAAAAGGTTAGTAGTTTTCTGTTTATTTGTATTATCATTAATGCCTGCATGTGTTATTACGTATTTCAAATTAGTAATTAATCATTAAGTATGAAGTAATGGTCATATTTACATGTGTAAATAATTTTATCATAGTATTTTTGAATGGGTTTTTCACTCCACCATTATTTTTATTTTATAGCTATGAAATCAAATATATGTACGCAAATGTTTTCATTTCAAATATAAGTTATAAGAAAAGGTTCAAGTCGTTTTTAGTGGCATAATTTTAGGAATGGGTGTAAGTCTCCTTCAGTGGCACTCGGTTTTTAGTAGGAATAGACATCCCATTTTTTTTATTCAGAGATGAGGTTGTAGTTGGAATCTTTTATCAAACAATTTTTTTAAATTATAGTGGAAATTGGGCTCGTATAATAAAATGGGGATTTAACAGTTTTGATTTCTTTAATCGTGACTGACATCTCGTGCTAATATTTACATAATGAATTGATAATATCTGGCATTTAAGTTAAAGGAATATTTTGAATAAAGTAGAAATTTATTTATATAAAAAGGGGAAATTGTAAGAAGTTAATGTAGTTATAAAGTTGGATTTGATAATTGTAATGGTAATTTTTCCAGTACGTATTTAGGCAGTGTTATTGCTTATGTTATTTCGAGGATTGATATTTTTGTTTAAATAGCCAAAGTTTTTTAAACCAAATTTGTAAAATCCAGCTATATTTTTTTCTTTCAAAATTTCCCTTTATAGGAGAAGATGCTGTTCTTCTGTATTTATTACCCCTGCTGCTAAAACCCAAAAAAGTCGCACTTCCATCCAAAAAGAATACAAATTGGAAACCTTCGAAAGGTGACATGCAAGAGGCTTTCATGATTCATGCTCTGGTAATTTTATTATTTAGTTTTATATTATACTTTTTACTAAATTAAAAATATATTCCCTTTTTACTTTTATTACTCACAATATCCCTTAAAAAGTTAAAATGTTAATTTTATGATTTATTCCATTTTAATAATGCATTTCTTTTTCAGAATGCTGAGGATATTAGTATTATGATTTATTCCATTCTAATATTAATGCATTTCTTTTTCAGATTGCAGATGATATTCCTAACATCATTTCTCGAAGACAGGAAAAGCTTGGGGAGATGTCATTACACATGCAGCCATTTGTAATTATTGAGGGAGAAGATCTTCTGAATGCAGTGCATTACTACGTGGTTATGAATAAAGTGCTATACAGATTTGATTCACCCTTAAATGCAATTGAAAACTGCTTTAAAGCTTTTCATGTTTTCCACCTTCAATACCCTATGGAATCTGAAAGTGTTTGGTTATTTATACAGAAGTTCTTTTTTGAAATTACAACTGAGTGGGATAAGACAGTTTCTGATGTGTGCGAATTAATTTCAGATATAACATCATATAATACTGACGAAATTTCGGATTAAAATTTTGATAACCTTAAAATTTATAGTTAGAAAATGGAAATTGCTAAATTTAGTTTTGTTTGCTTTTATTGTAAGAGAAAAGTACCTAGTGATTCTAGTTTGATATTACATTTGCAAGTTTTTCACCCAGAGCAGTATTCTCAAAGTAAATTTATATGTGGGCAAGGTAATTGCCAAAAGCAATTTTGTTTAAAATGGCCCTTTAAAAGACATTTGAAAAAACATCTTTCCAATTTAAAAGTTATAAACTCTAATCAAAATTACAAAAAAACAAAACAAAATTCACAAAATGATTTTATTAGTTCTAATAATGATAATCTTTTAGAGTCTTCAAGCGGTGCTTCCAGTAACATTATTCAATCTACTTTAATACGTCAAAATATTAATCTATCTAATGATAAATTTTCTCATCCTTTAGAAATGAAAGACGAATGTCAAGTCTCTTTTTTAGAATATGATGTTTCAGCCCTACAAAGTAAATTCGAGGAAGAAATTCTGCAATTTGTCTCTCAAAAATTTCATAATGATTTTGCATCAAGAAAGAAAATTAGAGAGGAAATATTCCAAGCTGAGAATTTAATTTTTAATTCATCATTCTTGCCCTTGCTTAAACACAAAATTCTTTCTACTTTTCGTGATATGGACTCGCATGCTCTAGAACAGGTTTTTAATAGCGTTCAAAATCCATTTTCAGTATTTCGTACTGAATTTTTAACTTTAAAGTATCTACGTAAAAAAGAGGTGTATGTTGATCCTCAGCTTATAACGATAGGATATAAAACCAAACTGAAGAAATATAAACTTAAAACAGTCATAGAAAAAGTTCCCATTCGTATTTGTTATATTCCTATTATCGATACCTTAAAATGTTTGTTCTCGATGGACAACGTTTATGATATTGCATGTAAATACATGGATTCTTGTTCAGAGTCTGTACTTTTAAATGATATTAGTA
>JABUQX010029976.1:0-7500 GCA_015478945.1 Trachelipus rathkii
TATTTAGATGTGAGACAGGTTGTTGGTTTATTTATATCTTTTAGAATCTATACATACAAGAGGAGATGAGTCTCCACCTTGACCAAGGATTGACAGATCATTTTAAATATCCTAAATAATAGTCATTTTATAAATATTTAAATACTAGAAAGAATGTGTTCTCAGGTGGTAATAAATGGATATTTAGAAGCTGTCTAATTTAACAAAATGGCGGATCCAGCCGGGATCCCCGATCTGAGAAAGGCCTATATATATATATATATAAGTATCAGTGAGTATATAATATATTATAATATAATATATTAACAAGTATATATTATTTGAATTTGTTAATTATAAAAGTGTGTATATGTTTATATTATTTACTTAAATAGTAACTAAAATATAATTATTAAAACTATTCTTTAATAGTAACTAAAATATAATTATTATAACTATTTTTTAATAGTGACTATAATCTCATTATTATAATCATAATAATAAAACTATTTTTATAGTGACTATAATATAATTATATAATCATAACTATAAATATAAAGAAATCCATTTAATAAATCATCTAATTCCTAACCTAACTACCTAACTTAACCTATATACCTAACCTAACCTTAACGTATTCAACACTCATTGTGGACACAAAACAACATATTTATAATAAATACTTACAATGAGGAATAATTATTAATTTCAATAGAATAGATAATAATTAATTCACTAGTTCATAAGCTAATCACCAGGGCTCAGCATGAGCCCCACCCGCAAAGGCAGCCAACCCCGCACCCGCAGGTGTGTCCCGTCCGCGTCCCCGACCGCTGCGCGTGCGCCGCAGGCGCAATATTTCCGCGTTCCCGCCCGCCGCGTGCGCCCGCAGGCGGCATATTCCCGCGCGAATTAATTTTTAGAACAACAACATAAACACACACACACACGCACACTACACACACACACACACAACACACACACACACGCAACTACACTTACATATAACGTTATAATTATTAAAAACTTTTTTATTTTTTATTTTATTATTATACCTAGTGTTATTTACTTCATGCTATTGTTATTATTATTTAGAAAACACATACACACAAACACACACGCACGACATACACACACACACGCACACACTCACACGCCACACTGACCAAACTATACACATATAACGTAAAATTTATTAAAACATTTTATTTTATTTTATTATTAAACTTAGTGGTTATTTACTTCATGCCTATTGTTATTATAATTTAGAACACACCATGCACAACACCACAACACACACACACATACACTTACATTCATACGCACCCACCCACTCGATATTTTTATCCCTCAACTTTGGATGCCTCAGCTTTTTTGATGCCTCAACTTTGATGTTCTCAGTTTTGATGCCTCACTTTGAGCCTCAGCTTTTGATGGCCTCAAACTTTGATACCACAGCTTTTGATGCCTCAGCTTGATGCCTCACACTGTTAATAATTTAGCCTTTGATGCCTCATCTTTGAAGGTTCTTCTTTGATGACTCATCTTTTTGATGGCGTCATCTTTGATACCACCTATATTGATGATTCAGCTTATAAAGCAGTTACACTACCATAGACACTTAACTTACACTTATACACCATAGCACTATATCTCTTATTCCACACATACGCACAACACATAGACACTTACGTTCACCCATAAGACACTTACACTCACCCGCACACAACAATAATAATATATATATAATAATATAAATATATATATTATAATATATATATATATTATATATATATATATATTATATAATATATATATATATATATATATATATATATATATATATATATATATATATTTCGTACGCGTGGGAATATAGCGCCTGCGGGCGCACGCGGCGGCGGGGGCGGGGAATATTGCGCCTGCGGGCGCACGCGGCGGTCGGGGACGCGGCGGGACGCACCTGCGGGTGCGGGGTTGGCTGCCTTGCGGGTGGGGCTCATGCTGAGTCCTGGTGGTTAGCTATAAATCTATTGAATTAATTATTATCTATTCTAGGTGAAATAATAATTATTCCTCAATGTAAGTATTTAATTATAAATATGATATACACTTAGTAAAAAATAAAACACTTTTAATACAGATCAGATAACTTGTGCACCGCTTAACAGCTAAATGACTATGATTTTAAAATGAGTTTGGTTCTAAAAGATAATAAAACACAACACCTGCTCAAATACAAGTTTAAAGAACAACGTAATTTTCAAAAGACGTTAAATATTCTCGACCATCAACATACGAAGGTCATATAGCCGATAAGGATTACCCCGACAATCACAAGTAAGGATAACATTTCCTTTTACCTGCTAAAGGATCTTCCGATCCACCATGTTTCAGTTTTGAAATATATTTATAAAATAATAATAACAATGATTCTGTCTATACGGGAAATTACCTTTTGACCTGGTATTAGGATTAAATTAGCCCGTCTACATAAAAGGCTTATTCCTAAATTTAGGCCTAATTTAGGCCTAACGTAGTTATTTACCACATTTTTACAGAAAAAGGTCAGTTTGAAATATATTTTGACCTGGAATTAGGTTTAAATCGCCCCGGGATACAAAAAGGCTTACCCTAAATTTAGGCCTAAAGTAGTTATTTCAACACATTACAGAGAAGAGGTCAGTTTTCGTATCTGTAAGGAGTGCGGGTTGTTGTGTTTTCTCGTGATGGATTGTCAATGTCATAGATAATAATAAGTAATAATAAAGAAAACCCTGAATTATTTAAAAAAACTTTGAAAATATTTTTAGTTAACATCGAGTGAATAATATAAATGTAAGTGAATAATTGTTATTTTTAAATAGAAACTTAGAATGATTTTAAAATAAAATACATGTTATGTTAGCCGAGAAGAACTTATTTTGTTATTTTTATACTTATTACATGGTTAAAGATGATGTAAAGCAGTAAGTCAATAGAACAAAAAGTGGCATAGCTTGATGTAGAGGGGTGCTAGGGGCTGGCCTTACTGATTTACTGATTTATTGCTTTAAGGTACGTAAAATATATGTTTTTAATAAAATTTCATAAATTTTAGGTAAAAGTTATTTTAAAACTAGATAGTTATAAAATTTATAAACGAAAAAGTATTACAGTTATAGTAATTCTTTTGTTCAAAGATAATGATTGATTTATTATAGAAGTTTTAAGAAACTTTGAAATAATTTTAGTTATATTTGAATGAGTAATATAAATGTACGTGTTTAATTAAAACATAAAATGTTTTAATAAATTATACGTTATATGTGTAAGTGAGTGGGTGCGTGGTGTGTGTGTTGTGTGTGTGGTGTGAGTGTAAATGTAAGTAAATCTGTGTGAGTGTAAGTAAATCTGTGTGTGTAAGTAAATCTGTGTGTGAGTGTAAGTAAATCTGTTTGAGTGTAAGTAAATCTGTGTGTGAGTGTAAGTGTAAATGTAAGTGTCTATGGATAAATGTAAGTGTCATAGTGAATGTGTGTATAAGTGTAAGTATTGTGTGTGACCGCATGTGTTAATAAGTGTAAATGGTTATGTCTATGGGTAAAATGTAAGTGTCATAGTGAATGTGTTTATAAGTGTCATAGTGAATGTGTGTGTAATTAATGTGTAAGTGTGGTGTGTGTGTGTGGTGTGTGTGTGTTAAATGTGGTGTTCTCAATAATAATTACAATAGGCATGAAGTAAATAACACTAAAGTATAATAAAAATAATAAAAATAAAATAAAAAATAATAAAAAAAATAAAAAAAAGAAATAATAAGAATAATAAAATAAAAAAAAAATAAAACAAAATAAAAAACATAATGTTAATAAATATATGAGTTAAAGCAGTAAAGCAGAAAGTTAAAACAGTAAAGCAGAAAGTTAAAGCAGTAAAGAAGAAAGTTAAAGCAGTAAAACATGAATTTAATAGGCAGTAAAACATGAGTTTAAAGCAGTAAAGCAGATAAAACAAAGCATACTAATCCCCCCTTGGTGTTAGGTAATCACCTCTATTGATTTACTGATTTACTGCTTTTAAGCATGTAATGTTATTGAATATGAGTTAAAGCAGTAAAAACATATGAGTTAAAGCAGTAAAACATGAGTTAAAGCAGTAAAAACATGAGTTTAACAGCAGTAAAGCACAGTAAAACAAAAGCATACTAATCCCCCTAGGTGTTAGGTAACACTTCTACTGAATTTACTGATTTACTGCTTTAAGGTAATGTATTGTTTAATAATATGTGAGTTAAAAGCAGTAAAACACATAAGTTTAACAACAGTAAAACATGAGTTAAAGCAGTAAAACCAAGAAGGTTAAAGCAGTAAAGCAGATAAAACAAAAGCATACTATCCTCTTGGTGTTAGGTTACACCTTATTGATTTACTGGATTTACTGCTTTAAAGTATCGTAATGTTAATGTTTTTATAAAAATTTTCGTACAGTTGTAGTAAAATAAAATGTTTATATATCAGGCACTCTGGATTTTTTTTTTTTCTTACATACAATTTTTAAAAAATTTATAATTAAGAAGTATTAAGTAAAAAGTATTAAGTAAAAATAATGTTAAATATATGTGTTAATAATAGTCTGTAATGAGTTCAGTTTAGATCGCGAAAATGTTTTTAAAAGTATATATATTTCAATTCGCGCGGCGGGTCGCACTTGCGGGTGCGGGGCCTCCATCCTTTGCGGGGATGGGGCTTTGCTACGGCCTGTGGGCAGCTATGATCTAGAGGTTAGACAAAAGCATGAAGTCATCAAAGATGAACGCATCAATATAGTGGTCTAAAAGATGATTTCATCAAAGATGAGTCATCAAAGATGAGGCATCAAAATATTGAGTGTGTGAGTGTAAGTGTAAGTTGTCTGTGCGTGTGAGTGTAAGTGTATATGGGCTAGTGTAAGTGTCTAAGAGTGTAAGTGCATATAAGTGTTATAAAAATACTAACTCATAGTAGGAAGCATTCTAGCAGATTGTAATGTACACCATTCAGTCCTCATACCTTATTACCTAGGGTAGACACCCATATTAGGGCTATTCTTAGGCTCAGGGGAAGCTAGAAAAGGCTTGAAAAAAGTGGCACTCACTTGGCACTATGTGGCAACTCACTTGGCACTATGTGGCACTCACTTTGCACTATTGGCACTCAACTTGGCACTCATTGGCACCATTGGCAACTCACTTGGCACTCACCGGCAACTCACCTGGCAACTCATCTAATATCATAGAACACGTTAATAGAACATCACTAGATACTCCTTACGTTGATTGGGAAACCATCAAAGCCATCAAGTTAGCGTGGGTCAAAATTGACCCAGGTATAAGGAAGGTCAAGGCCGAAGTATCATGGTCAAACAAGGTAAAGACATCAAAAAAAGGGCTAAGTCCCTAAAGGAAGGGCGACAAAAATTTACCGTGGGTCAAAATTGACACATGGAAGACCAAAGGGTTGGCAGTGTGGTTTGTACCGTGTGTTAAGTGTAAATGTAAGTGTCTATGGGTAATTGTAAGTGTCATAGTGAATTTGTGTATAAGTGTAAGTGTGTGTGTGTGTGTGTGTGTGTGTGTGTGTGTGTGTGTGTGTATAATGTTTTTGTGTGGTGTGTGTGTGTGTGTGTGTAGGTGTTCAAGTTAGGATAGATCCATACATGCGTTCAAGATAGGAACGAAATATGTGACGGGTGGCCACGAGTGGGCAAAAAATTGGCGTGGATTCAATAATTGACCATGGTAATATGGTAAAGGTCAAGGCCGAATATCAAATGGTCAAACAAGGTTAAGACATCAAAAAAGCTAAGCCCCTAAAGGGTGGCCCAAAAATTACCGTGGGCCAAAATTGACCCTATGGACAGCCAAAAGGAATTGGTCGTGTGTTGTACGTGGTAATAAGTGTTAAATGTAAGTGCAAAGTATCTATGGAGGAGTGTAGTGTCATAGTGAATGTATGTATAAGTGTGTGTGTGTGTGTGTGTGTGTGTGTGTGGTGTGTGTGTGTGTGTGTGTGTGCGCGCGCGCGCTCGCGCGTGCATAGATGTGACCGAAATATCATGGTCAAACAAGGTAAAGACATCAAAAACGGGCTAAGCCCCTAAAGGGTCGGCAAAAATTACCGTGGGCAAAAAATGACCCATGGTATATGGCAAGGGCAGGGGCGAAATATCATGGTCAAACAAGGTAAAGACATCAAAAAAGGGCTAAGCCCCTAAATGAAGACCAAAAATTACCGTGGGCAAAAAATGACCCATGGAAGACCAAAGGCTGGTCGAAAAAATTAGGGTGGGGTACGTACAACGGTTGCTAACGCAACCGTTTGGCGCAACCCTTCTTCGAAGGGTTGCCAAAAATCAGGGTTGCCGAAAAAAATTGGGGTTGCCGAAAAAAATTAGGGCTGCCAAAAATTAGGGTTGCCAAAAAATTAAGGTTCTCAAAAAAATTTGGGTTCTCAAAAAATTTGGGTTCTCAAAAAATTAGGGTTCTCAAAAAATTAGGGTTCTCAAAAAATTAGGGTTCTCAAAAAATTAGGGGGGCCTAAAAATTAGGGGGGCCTAAAAATACCGTGGGCCAAAAATGACCCATGGAAGACCAAAGGTCAAGGCCAAAAAAGGTCAAGGCCCAAAAAGGTAAAGTCCCAAAAAGGTCACGGTCAGGTAAAAATTCGAGCTCAAAAAAGGTCGCGGTCAAAAAAGGTCGGTGAACTTCATGCCCATTTTTGGGTCCAATATACCCTTCCTACTACTACCTACCATCATCACCTATTTGAAGTAGATTTGAAAACCTTTCGATTTGAAGAAGAGTTATGAAGGGTGAAATCATTTGCATAGAGAGAGTAGATAAAAGATGATTTGACAAATGGGTTGGTCTTAAATGAAAAGCAGATAAAAAGATCTGAGAATAGTACAGAATTCATTAGGGACACAGTAATGATAGATTTGAAGAATGAACCTCTAGTATATATATATATATATATATATATAATATATATATATATATATATATTATATTAATTCTAATATTATTTGATTTAGTGATAGGATCTAATGAAGAGATATTTAAGTAAATATTTTTAATTATTGATGTATAAATTAACAATAAATAACCTATAAAAAAAATCCACCTGTATATATATATATAATATTTATATATAGAATATATAAAAAATAAAAATATATATATATATATATATATATATATATATATATATATATATATATATATATATATATATATATATATTATATATATATATATATATATATATATATATATACATTTTATATATTAGTGATGGAGCGAAGCTGCAGTTGCAGTTGCGGTTGTCAAAATATGTGCGGTTGCTTCGCGGTTGCGGTTGCGGTTGCGGTTGCGGTTGCGGTTGCGGTTGCGGTGGCGGTTGCACTTGCGGTTGTGCAATAAAAACAATTTCTTTGTTTACTACTACTAATAATAATAATAAGAATAATAAAATAATAATAATAAAAAATAATAATAATAAT
>JABUQX010029976.1:17500-20000 GCA_015478945.1 Trachelipus rathkii
ACGATTCTGAGACCGGTACTTTTGTTTGGGTCGGAGTCGTGGACACTTACAACTAGAACAAGGAGTAAGATCGTGGCGGCGGAGATGAGGGTGTTGAGGTTGATAGTGGGGGTGACCAGAAGGGAAAGAAGAAGGAATACTGAGATAAGAGAGGAGTTGGGGGTCGAGGCGGTGGAGGATCTGATCGAGAGACAACAACTGAGATGGTATGGACACATCAGAAGGATGGATGAAGAGAGATACCCGGCTAGATTTTATGCATGGCAGCCTGCAGGTGGAAGACCGACGGGACGACCAAGGAAAAGATGGAAGGATGGAGTGGCGGCGGCGGTGGCGAAGAGGGGTTGGACGCTGGATCAGGTGGAGGAACATCGACTGTACGAAGAGAGGAGGTTCCTAGTGCGAGAAACATTGCAAACGCAGGGGATGACCCCTACCACGGAGGCGCTTGGTGGAGAAAGGTGAATATATATATATATTATAATATATATATATATATATTTATATATATATAATATATATATATATATATATAATTACTATATATAATATAATATATAATATATATATATATAATATATATATATTATATATATACACTGTTACTCCAGTACTTTTTTATCCTCGTTTCTCTCTCTCTGTCTGTCTCTCTCTCTCTCTCTTCTATATATATATATATATATATATTATATATATGTATATATATATATATATATATATATATATATATATAATATAACATTTATATATATATATATATTATATATTAGATTCTTAAGCTATTGCTATTTAACAAGTTTCTTTAATTTGAAATTAATTCGATGATTAACTATAGTATTTCAATTTATTGTTTTTCATTCATTATTCTTAAGTATTTTATTTATTTCTTTATTATTTTTATTTATTTTATTAAAATATTGTTTGTTAAAAATTATTTATTATTTATATATTTAAACATAGTATTTATAAACAATTTTATACTCTAAATTCTCGCAAACAATCTCTGCTAATCGATTTGAACACGAACAGTCATCTTTTTTAATGGATCAAAACCGTCATTTAATAGCGATTATTCTTACATTTTTTGTTTCAATTTTTTAAATATAATCTTTATATTTATTAGGTAATTTTTTTATTTATTTGACAAATATTTCTAGTAATTATGACATTTTTATCAAAACATTGCGAAATTTGTAGAAGATGATCGTTTCTATAATGATAACTCCTGCTAAGCCCAAGCAGCCCGAGCGTAGGAGTCGCCTCTGATATATATATATATATATATATATATATATATATATATATATATAGTATATATATATATATATATATATAAATACAATATATATATATATATATTATATATATAATATATATATATATATATATATATATATATATATATATATATATATATATATATATATATATATGCTACCAGAATGCGGGACGTTGACCCAACTCTTTGCACCCCACCAACCTCTTTCCCCAGCCTCAACTCATTTGGAAAAAAGTTATATATATATTAATACTTGATATTAATAATTCTCAAATTTTGCTTCAAAACAAAAGCTTCTGAGCCCTTTCAGGAGACAGTTTGCTTCTTTTTCCGTCGCAAATGAGACTTACACCACTGAAAAGACGCTCACTAGCGACACTTGTTGAAGGCCATGCTAAGTATTCCCTGGCGAGTTCTGAAAGATGTGGAAAACTTTTACAATTATCGAGCCACCAAGCCAGTGGATCTTTATCTGATTCCAAGCGTTTTCATTTATGATATTCTTCGATCAATGATAGTGTTTTTTGACACCTCTGAATGAGATTCTTCATTGCTGCTAGAAGAAAAAAGAACATTCATAGATTAATCAATGGTTTCGCTAACAGATGGTAATTGTGTACCTGTTTCTGCTATTTTTTGCTTTTTATTGCCTGGTGATATTTCTGCCTTTGGAAGCATTTCATCACATAGGTATCCTAAATTAGTTTTAACCCTCTATGAGACACGTGGTTTAAAAAATTTCGTTTTGTATCTAGGATCCAGTGAAGTTGCTATTGCACATGCCTCATCGTTTTGCAAAGTTGAAATCTATTATATATCCTCAGCATGAGTGCTTCTGTCATCTTTGAAAGTCTGCTACTTTATATATATATATATATATATATATATATATATATATATATATATATACTATATATATATATTATATATATATATATATATATATATATATATATATATATATATATATATATATATATATATATATTATATTTATATATATATGTAATATTATAATATAAAAAAAACTAATATATATTATATATATAAATATGTTTTTTTATATATAATATAATATATATATAATATATATATATATATATATATATATATAGTATTAGCTAAGGCTGAGGATATTTTAAAAACGAAAGTGTAATTTATAAAAACTGAATCAGTTTATTAGGTGATTCAGTTTTGAGTTGCTCACGCTGGTGAATTTCA
>JABUQX010029977.1:0-5000 GCA_015478945.1 Trachelipus rathkii
TCCATTTCACAACATATTTTTTCAAAGAGTCTACACTTCAAAGGTCGCGATTTAATGTAATTTATCATTTTCACAACCTGATTTATAATTTAGTCGAACTGCTCGCTTCACACAAAAATTTTCCCTACTAGTGTTTCTCTGTGCAGAAAGCAGTGAGATATTATCAATGATCCATTTTCCTGTAAAGCTCACGCAGTAAATCCTTTATACTTTCCTGTCCTTGATGGTGCACCAACAGTACATATTTAGCAACAGTACATATTTCACAACAGTCGTTCCATGAAAGACTATGGTTATCGAGATAGGAAGAGACGGAAGCGAAAATATCGGTGCCGGTACTAGTTGTTTCCAACTCTTTGCAAAGCAAAAACTGCTCCACGATATATTTACCGTCAATAAATCTACAGAATCCAAGAAGCTGATTTTTGACAGTAATATCAGTACTTTCATCTATTTGTAAACAAATTTATGGCGAGTTTTTATTTTATCTATGACTTGTTCATTTATATTTAATGACATTTCAGATATTCTACGGCTAAAAGTATTGTTTGAGAGAGGAACCTTTGAAATTTCATCTCCCGCATCCTGCCCAAGTATGGTTTCAACGATAATTTTACACGCCGGGATAATGATATCCTCTCCAGTTGTATGAGGTTTCAATTTCTTGGCGAGCAGTTTGGCAACTTTAAATGAAGCTTCGAGAACAACGTCACTTATGGTAAATCTCTTCAACGTTCTATTACATATTTTCTCTGATTTTCTAATAGCCTTGAAAAATATGAGCCGGATTTCTGGGATACACCTGGGTGCTTCGTAGCAAGATGTCTCTTAACTTTGCTGGGGACCATGGCTTCATTGCTTAGCGTTTCACTACACACTAAGCACAGGGGACGTGGATTATCTGCATCGTTGTTCCATAAAAATCCGTAAGACAAATAACTCTCTAAATATGTTCTTTTCTTTAAAAGAAATTCTTTTGATGTTGAAGATCCAGGAATGATAATGTTCAAATTACTCTCACTTAAAGTAGGTGGTACAAGTTCGCTCTCCTCGAGTTTACGTTTTCTTATTACAAACTTATCCATTTCAGAATTGATCACTTATGTAACACTTCACAACCCTAGTAACATTAATTAATTTATTTACTTATTGACCCTACTCTTACTGATTCTCCCCAAAGCACAAAGGCTTCTGTGTGCAAATATATATTAATATATATATATATATATATATATATGTATATATAATATATTATATATATATATATATATATATATTATATATATCTATATATATATATATATATATATATTAAACTTTCAGGAAAGAGAGGGAGATTTAAATGCCTTTTATAAGTTATCAGAATTTTTGCCGTAATAAATTGAAAACGTATTATCATTAAAATGTTAGACGAGTGTTCCAATTAGATTTAAAATCACCGCGGCACCCCTAACAGATCTCGGCGGCACACCATAAGTATCCCTCGGCACACGGTTGGAATCACTGCTTTAAATAAATAAATACAGTTAATATTTTAACAATTATATTTATTTCCTTTTCCGAATTCGTTTGATATATCAAATTTCAAATATTTTTATGTTAAAAACTTAAAATTATAATTTGGCCTCAATTTTAATTTGAAATCATAATAAAAAGACAGAATGCAGTTATTGCCAAAGAATGTTGAAGTTTTATTATTTTTAAAATATAATCTTAGGGCAGTATCATATTCAACTTCCCTTCCCTTTGTTCCTGAAGGTTTTTCTTTTCCAAATTCAAAAATTTATGATGTAGGTGCTGCTCATGAAGATTTTGATTTTGATTTTGATTAACGAATTAATTACTTGCAGGATTTTTATGTTGTATGTTTATATTTTGCATCAATTTATAACAAATTAGTAATGGAATTAAAATATATATTTTTTATTTTGTTTGATTTAGAAACCTATTATTTCAGTGTCAATTTGCAGTTAACTCCCGGTAGAAAACCCGGTTTTGCCTGATTTTTGGCCGGGGCCGGGGCCGGGGCCGGGGTCGCTAAAAATGGCCGGGGTTGGCCGGGGCCGGGGCCGGGGCCGGGGCCGGGGCCGGGGCCCCGGTCGGTTCCTAGTGTCCGAAAGAAAAAAGCATGCATGAAAATTTGTTTCAACCTTTCAAATTATGTTGTCAAATAAATAAAATTCTAGTTAAAAAAAAATATTATGACTGATGCTTATAATGCTTATAGAAGGTAAAGTGATGCTAATCATGAAGTTTTACAGAAAAAAAGCTCTAAACTCACATAATATTTAAATTATTTGTTTACAAAATTATTTGAAATCAAAATAAAATTCTATCTTCAAAAACATTTGCAAAGTAATTACATTTATTTTTATACCAATAGATTATTAAATAAATATATATAGATATATGTCTTATAACTATAAATACATATATATATATATATATATATATCCATAATATATCTGTCTTTCTATATCACTATATATTATATATATATATATATTAGTGATGGGACGATTAATAGTCATCGTCATCGTCATCGGCAAAATCGGAATATTTTTTCAATCGTCATCGGCATCGTCATCGGCAATTTTTGTCGATTATTTTGCCGATTAATTGAACAAATATTAAGAATTTTGAATAATAATAAAAATTAATAATAATAATAATAATAATAATAATAATAATAATAATAATAATAATAATAATAATAATAATAATAATAATAATAATAATAATAATAATAATAATAATAATAATAATACTAATAATAATATAATAATAATAATAATAATGAATAATATATATATATATATATTATATATATATATATATATATATTATATATATATATATATATATATATATATATATATATATATATATATAATATATTATAGATATATATATATATATATATATATAGTTTTATATATTCTTTTTTTTTATATATATATACTATATATAAATATATATTTATATATATATATAATATTAATATATATATATATATATATATATATTTATATATATATATATATATATACATAATATATTTATGTATATATATATATATATATATATAATATATATATATATATATATATATATATATATATATATATATATATAATATATATATATATATATATATAAACATGCACCCTCTCCATAAATTTACAGCCTATATACTATATATATATATATATATATATATATATATAAATATATACCCATTTTGCTTATGGTATGTATGACATTCCAGTGCCTAATGGTTCGCCTTTCTGTTATGCGTTCATTTCCACACTCATCCTCCAGACAACATATCATATACACATACTTATATCCACACCCCTCTTCTAGACAACATCTTACAGACATCCCTATCCCTTATATCCATACGTGTAGGGAGAAAAAATTGCCCACATCTTATGTCCTGCGTGTCGTAGAAGGCGACTAAATGGACAGTGGTTAGGTTGGCTGCCTACTACCACTTATCTTTCGCCGGAATGCTATGCATGCCTCGGAGCAAAGGTCGGTTCGCAGTAAGCACCTTCTATCCTTGGCGAAAATGTAATGAATCATATCTGTATATGAAATGTCAGAGGAATAAATGTTGAGGAGATGAGGAGAGAGGTGATGGATGTATTTAGAAAGGGCAAATTTGATTTGCTCGCTGTGACTGAAACAAAGATGAAAGGAAACGGTGAAAATGAGTGGTGTGGTGTGAAATGTGTTTGTGTTGCTGTGGAAAGGAATGAGAGGGGGGATAGAAGGATTTGCAATTCTGATGAGTGAATTGTGGTAGAGAGCTATGGTAGATTTTGTGTGTGTGTGAGTACTAGAAGTCTAAAGGTTAAATTTAAGTTTGAAAAGGTCAAAATTTGTGTGGTTGCGACATATGATCCATCTGAGGGTAATGTTGAAGAGAGTACGATTTTCTGGGATAATCTGAATGATGTTTTGGATGGGGTGGAATAGGAGATTCAGTTCATTTGCCACATATCTGCCCATTTAAGGATTTTTTTTTACAGTTGTCACCACCACTCACGGGCAGAGCCCTATTCAAGGATGGGGTGTAGTACGCTCAACTGTTCACGCCCTCCAGCCCAAATTAACGTATAAGAGCACAGAACGCAGGCTTTAAAAGTGAGGAGATTAAAATTCAGTAGGAAATACAGAAGCTGGAAGAGATATTCCACAGACCAGAGGAGGTGGGAAAGAGGAGCACCGACAGCAAAACAAGCTGGACGTTTTCCAATGTCAACACAAAACTAACTCCTACGCAGATACAGCACCCCTTGTGCTACGAGGGCGTCGTAAAGGTGGTGGTACGCGAGTGATAAGTTCCCTCGAGCACTTGCCGCTGCGGTACCTATAGGAAAAGAGATAAAGCACCAACATCGCGCCGCAAAGATAGAGGGTCAAGTGAAGTGGAAAATACGGAACAGTTTATAAGTCTTTTGGCCTTTGACTCGACCCTGTCCAAAAGCCGGGTGAAACCAGAGCCCCCCCCCCCAGATATGAGAGCAGTACTGTATAGCTGGAGCAACTGAGAAAAGGAGGAAAGTCTCACAGTCTAAACAGAAAGCTTCCAGTTTCGTTGAGGCCGCCCTAGCAACCGTTGTGATGTGAGGTTTCCAAGACATTTTTTTGTTTATGTTAAGGCCAAGGATGTTTATATTGTCAACAGGAGAGACGAGAGAACCGTCGAAAGAGATAGGAAAGTTGGAAGGTGTTTTAGAGAGGGAGATTTGTAGAAGTTGAGTTTTTAAAGAATTGAATTTCACAAAGTTATTTCTATCCATCAGCGAGAATAAAATCGGAAAGATTAAGACGAGAGGCAATTCTAGAAGTAAAAGAGGGAGCAGAATTGAAATGAGTTGAAGAATGAAAGGTCGAGTCATCGGCATACGAGTGGATAAAGTTAGAGGTGCAGGTGAGAAGATCATTAATGAAAAGTAGGAACAAAAGTAGGAGATAAGCACAAGAACCCT
>JABUQX010029977.1:27500-32500 GCA_015478945.1 Trachelipus rathkii
GATTCGCCACACAAAACCAAATCATCCGCACCTCTAATTCTTTCATAACCCCATCCATATACAAATTGAATAACCAAGGAGACATAACACATCTCTGCCTCACTCCCCTATTATTATTAAACTAATCACTCTCTACTCCATTTATTCTTATACACGCTTCACTATCGTCATACATACTTTTGATTCCATTCAGAACCCTATCACCAACACCATATATCTCTAACACCTGCCATAAAGCTTCCCTTTTAATCCTATCATACGCCTGTTGCAAATCCGTGAAACCTTAATACAATTTATTCTTCTTCTCCCTCATTTTCTTAATCATTTGTTTCAATGTAAAGATTTGATCCACACATCCTCTACCACTTCTAAACGCACCATTATCTTCACCAATCAATCTTCCATTCACTCGACGCACTCTTTTGACCAAAATACTAGCATATATCTTCCCTACAACACTCAATAAACTAATTCCCCCTATAATAACTACAGTTAGCCTTATCCCCATTGCCCTTATATAAGGTAACTATTACTGCTCTTCTCCAAACCCTCGGAGCTATACCCTCCACAAGCGCTTTATTACACAACTTCCAAATCCAATTAAACACCATCCCGCCTCCGTTTTTAATGATTTCGCCAGTGATTGCATCTATACCTTCAGATTTACCATTCTTCAACTTTCTCACCCTACCCTTTACCTCCTCCTTACTAACGGCCTCACCCCCAAAATACCTATTATTTCTTGCACCAACAAACCCACACACATTCAATATCACCTCTTCATTACTGCCAATGTTATACAGATTTTCGAAGTGTTCCCTCCACACTCCCTTCACATCCATTTCCTCAGTTACGAAAGCACCATTCTTATTCATTATTCTAAGGAGATTCTCCTTATTCACATTCTTAACCCTTCGCGCTTCCATCTAAAAGAACTTCCTATTCCATTGTAAGTCCCCATTCATCCTCCTTCCGAACTTTACCTCTTTTTTTTCTCCCACGTATGCATCTTTTAGTATTCCTTTTTTCCTCCTTATACATTTCCAAACATTTTCTTTTAAGACCACATTATTGGCTTTTAGTACATTCAATCACGCTTCTTTTTACTTTTAACTACTTGCATCACCTCTTCATTCCACCACTCACTGTTAACATTCTTGCTTAGTACTTTAGCACATCAACATATTTCTTTTGACCTACTAACAACCGCTCCTTCCTTTGAGTCCAGATTTGTTTAGTTTCAACGTTCACATTCAACTGATTTATTTTCAAGCGCTCTTAAATACTTATTCCTATTACCTTATTCACTTAACTTCTCATTCTTAACTCTACCCACCTACTTCCTAATCACCTCCCTCTCCATCCAAGCCCCCACTAACTTAATTTTACATAAAACAACATAATGATACGATAATCCCATTCCTAACTCCTTCGCTGATCATACTTCAATACCAATATCTTCACCAACACAAAATCAATCATACTTTTCACTTCAATACCATTTCTACCTATTCCAACTCTAGTATACTTATGAATACTCTTGTGTTTAAGGAAAGTATTACTTAATCACAACATATACTTCTCTCCCCACAGAAATCATCACCTTCCTACCGTTCTCATTTTCTCGCAACACCCCAAAGCTATCTGTAATACCATCCCTTTTTTGATCACCTATCCAACGATTTAGGTCAACTTACACAATCAATCTGAAGCTCCTACTCACCCCATCCAAAACATCATTCAGATTATCCCATAAAATCGCATTCTCTTCAACATTACCCTCAGGATGGACCATATGTCACAACACATGCCTTGACCTTCTCAAACTTAAATTTAACCATTAAATTCTAGGTACTCACACAGACAAAATCTACCATAGCTCTGTACCACAGGTACAAGGTATAAGCAGAATTGCACCTCCTTCTCTCCTCCCTCTCATTCCCTTTACATTGTTTATATATATATATAACTATATATATATATATATATATATATATACTATAATATATATATATATATATATATATATATATATATATACTATATATATACTTGCTATGTATATGATTGTAGTAATAATGTAGCCAATAATATATAACTCATAATATATATGTATGTATATGTATAATATAATAGCTAATAATAATAATATATAATGTAATATATAATATCATAATATATTTCTTCTTTATTTATATGTAATAATATATAATTGGGAAATATGTATATATATATAACCAATAATATGTAATAATAATAATATAATAATAATAATAAATAATAATAATAATATATGTAATAATAATAATAATAATAATAATAATAATATATAGCAATATCAATAACATACTTCTGTATGTAATAATAATATATAATAATAACAATATAATGTAATATAATGTAATGTAATAATAATAATAATAATATGTAATATAATAATAATATGTATATATATGTATATTTATGTATATGTATATAATATTTATGCATATATATATGTATATGTAATAATAATAATAATAATATATGTAATAATTTATATATATAATATATATGCTGTAATAATAATATAATATAATAATATAATATGTATATATATATATATATATACATATATATATAATAATAATAATAATATAATATGTATATATATATATATATATATATATTTATATATAAAAAAAATTTATCTATCTATATAATATATATATTTTTAATAATAACTCAACATAATAATAATATAATATAATATAGTAATAATAATAATAACTGCAATAATAATAATAACGCATGTATATATATATATATATTCTATCCGGATCTGCGGAGAATCAGAAAAGTTAAGACGAGAGGCAATTCTAGAAGTAAAAGAAGGGCAAATTGAAATGAGTTGAAGAATGAAGGGTCGAGTCATGTCTGAGTGGATAGAGTTAGATATTGCAGGGTGAGAAGATCATTAATGAAAAGTACTAAGAATAAAGTAGGAGATAAGACAGAACTAGGGAACACCACAATTGACAGAAAAAGAAGAAGAAGTCGCCGTTAACAACAGCCGATATTGAGCGATTTGAGAAGACTAAACATAAATGTAAGCAAAGAGAAGTAGAAACTCAAGTAGAGGGAGATTAGATAGCAGTGATAAGGATTGCCAGACTCGGTCAAATGCTTTGGATATGTCCAGCCGCCACCACGCAAGTCTCCCCCATAGTTCCTAAGGGCGGAAAACCATAAATCAGTAAGATAGGAAAGTATATCGCCAGTAGACCCTCGAGCGCCGAAGCCGTACTGGCGATCGGAAGAGAATGAGATTCAGATGGTCTAAGTGAGAGTTGAAGGGTTTCAAGATCTTAGATAGAATACAAGTGAGGCTATAGGGCGATAGTTAGAAGGATCAAGAGCGGCTTCCCTTTTTCGGAATCGGTTGGACATGTGCGTGGTTCCAACACTGAGGAAAGTGTTAGTATTGAGACATGGTGAATATAGTTGAACGAGAGGAGGGGCCAACACGGAAGCACTCCCTCACAACTCGGGAGGAAAGCCATCCCGGGCCACCCGCCTTCCTAACGTTCAGAGATTTGAGAGCATGCACCCGATCAAATGTAATCACAGGCAAAGGCATAGGACACCTGAGAGGAGAAGGAGGAGGGAGGAGGAATGCCAGAATCATCAGGGTTGAGTTAGAGGAAAATAGAGGCCGAAGAATTGGCCTTTTCGGTTGGAGAATTAGCAAAAAGAACCATCAGAACGAATAAGAGGAGGGAAAGGCGATGCTTAAAAAGTTGTTAGAAATGTTTTGGCAAGAGGCCAGAAAGATTTGTCAGTGGGAGAACCAGGAGGTTAGCGCGCTTTCGTTTGATGAAAGCCGCTTTGCTCGTCGAGAGTATCCCACTGCAACGATTTCTAGCTGAATGAAATTAGCAAAGAGTGATAGGAGAACGAGAATTTTTCCACTCCCGATACGCACTGTCTCTAGCCCTGAATGACCAGAGGAACAAGTACGTACGATCGAACCATGGATTATGAGGAGAGAAAGATTTAGTCGAAGAAGAGGAATGAACCTGTTCATCCCACCTTATATATATATATATATATATATGTATATATATACTCAATAATATGTAATAATATAATAAATATATCTTATATCTTTAATATATCTATAGTAATAATATGTAATAATAATAATAATAATATATAATAATATATAATATGTATATATGTTTATAATATGTAATATAATAATAATAATAACCAACAATAATAATAATAATAATAATAATAATAATAATAATAATATAACCAATAATAATATGTAATATTATAATAATAATAGCATTAATAGCAATAACAACAATAATATAATAATAACAATAATAATGTTGTAATATAATAATAATATAATAATATAATATAATATATATATGTAATAATCATTGTGTCTTAACCAACCAATAATAATCTATAATAATAATAATAATAATAATATATGTAATAATAATATGTATAATATGTAATAATATGTAATAATATGTATTAATATATATAACTAGTAACACGTTAACAATAATAATAATATGTAATAATAATATGTATAATAATATGTAATAATAATAATAATAATAATAATAATAATAATAATAATACATGTATATAACATATAATAATATCAACTCAATAATATATGTAATAATAATTTGTATGTTAATATTAATATGTAATAATATATATATAATATGTAATAATATGTAATAATAATAATATGTAATAATAACAATAATATAATAATAATAATAATAATAATATATGTATGTAATAATATGAAATAATATAATAATAATAATAATAATAATAATATAATAATAATAATAATAATAATAATATGTATATATGTTTAACTCTAATAAACTTATAATAATATGTATATAATAATAATATATCATATTACATAAGGCATATGAATTTATGTTATTAATAATGTAATAATATGTAATAATATATAT
>JABUQX010029978.1:0-7500 GCA_015478945.1 Trachelipus rathkii
CAAGCGCTTCGTTCAGTTCAGATTTACAGGTGTTTAACCGTTTCGCATTTATCGTGAAACGCTTTCAAGATTTTCATTGCGCCGCTTCAATATATATATATATATATGAATTAAAATCAGTTTCAATTATTATTATTTAATTTAATTACATTATTTTTAATTTAAAAAATTATTTTAATATATTTGTAATAAGATAAAAATATTTTCATATATAAAGCAGCTCAGAGGCATATTATTATTTTTATTATTATTATTGTAGTTAAAACACGTCCGCAAAGTTTCAAGCTTTAATCAAGACAAATATAAATTATATAAATATTGAATGATTATACATAACATAAAAATTTATTATTAATCCGCGGTGCTCATTATCTATTAATATCTATATTCCTAATACACGCCCCCATGATTTTCAAATCATCATACTATTTTCCTCAAATCCTTTATATGCCTTGGGATTCCCGCTACATCTATATTAAATTTAGAATTTATTCTTGTAACCTTTCCTTTCATCCATCTCGTTGTACACTTATTTTGCAAAGGTCTTACCCACACCTCCTCTCCAATTTTGAACCTTGAATCGCTTCTACCAGAATCCACAGACTTCATTTTTCCAAGTGGATGCCCCCATCTATATTTGAAAATAGACCTATGAGGCACGCTCTTATCTTCTAATCCATTCTTTGGCGACATATTGTACCAAAACGTTGCCTCCTCCGGGGTAATTCCCCCCCTTTCTGCCATTCTCTTGATTGTCCTGTGATTTCTCTCTACTATTGCATTGCCACTTGCTCTGTTTGCTGCTCTAAAGACCCGTTCAATATTCCATTTTTTACACAACCTCTCTACATCAGTTGATCTGAACGCCGTACCGTTATCCATCATAAGTTGTTTCATTGGCCCCCTTTCCACAAACACTTCCTCCAACTTCCTAATGATTTCTCTTGCCGTCTCATTATTCAAAACTTTCCAAATTGCTAATCTGCTCGGTCCGCAATCAACAATTGACAGGTAGTGCTTCCCTTTGTAATGCGTGACGTCGATCGCCACCCTCCACCAATTCCTGCTTACTCCTAATTCCCCTTTCCCGAACCTTACTGGCGCAGGATCTATTGATTGGCACGCTTTGCAATCCTTCACGCATTTCTCCACCACTTTCCTCGTGGCTTCCGGTACAACCATCTTCGTCAGATACAAGGTTCTATTCACCCCAAAATGATGTTTTTCGTGCAAATCCTTAACTTCCTTTTCGATATTCGCGACGGCAGCAATTTCCTCTTCCCTCTGCTCTCCTTCTTCGAAAATTCCCATCCAAGATTTCCTGACTCTGGTTAAACTATCAGCTTTATTCATCTCTGATCTTACAAACTTCACACTCACTGATAACCCGAACTCTATTATCAGCTGACTTAGAACCCCCAATCTTCTCTTGATTAGCATTTCTGCTGAGCCTCTTGTTTTCACTCTTCTTTCCATTGTAATTGCTGAACCTAACCAATTGACTACCGTCATCGAATCTGTTTTAATTTCCAGCTCTTTCAGACCCCACTTTAATGCCAAATTCACTCCTCTAATAACCGCTTCTAATTCTGCAACGTTAATATGACCCACGTCGTTCTTCTTTCTGATCCACGATCCGTCTTCAACAATCTTTCCCCCAATTTCCAACGCCGCCCCTATGGCCAGATTGCTTGCATCACACCATACTACTCCCTTATCTTCATCCGAAACCCTCCAAAAACCTTTTACTGGGTCTCTTTCCTTCACTTCCTCTAACATTTCCTTTAATACTCGAATGACCTTATCATCGACCAAATCATTCCAACTCTTTCCTTCCACATGTCTTTTTAAATAGCTTGTGGCTACCCTTAGCCAACCTACAACCGGGTAGTGTCCCACCAATTTACCACAAATTGAGAATACTTCTCTTCTTGAAAGATTCCCTTCCTTTAGGTCTGGTAATTCACCACCTCTTCTAAACTCTAATTTCCCTTCTTTATTTTTTATTATTTTCAATCCTAACACTCTGTTATCCACAAGACCTTCTACTGGTTTCGTCACCAATCCATAGCTTGCTAAATATAAGACTACATCTTCCGCTCCTACGATGTCTTCATTCACAATTATGTCATCGATGTAATGGCTGGTCGCTTCTCTTATTCTTTCATCCTGTGCCAAAACCTCTCTCAAAATTCTCATCATTATCCTTGGAGCGCAATTTATTCCGAAACCCAATCTAGTTAAGTAATACATCTCTCCTTTAAACTTCACCACCTGATATTTCCAAAGACTTTTATCTACCCTCAACTGCAAGTACGCCGCTTTCAAATCCACCAGCTTAATTTTGCCTTTTTTTCTCCTCCAAACCCTTAGAGTTTCATCACATGCAACTATCTCATCTCCAGTATGGCATTCTATGTGATCGTTTAACTTCCTGAAGTCCAACACTGGCCTTATTTTTCCTTTAGACTCTTGGTTCACTGCCATCATTGGAATCACATTCTTTCCCTCCTTCTCACCCTGTTCCACTTTCTTTAAAATACCTTCTGAGATCCATCTCTCGACTTCAGTATTAAACTTCTCTTTTATATCTCCCTTCATTGTTCCCTCATAACACTCCACAGAGTTCCTCCAATCCGGACTCCTGCCTTCTTTCCATTTCCACCGCACTTCCCAATAATTCCCATCAAAATACGCATCAAAGTCCCTATCTTCTATTTTCAAGGTTTTCTTCCCTTTTACCGCCGCAACCCGAATATCCTTCCGCTCCTCCTTCTCAATACCAAATCTTACTCCATCTCTCTTCAATTCGACGCCCCCAAGTTGGAATATAATATCTAGTCCTAAGATCATATCCACACCATTTATTAGCTCTTCAGTCAACACTACTTCCTTCTCAATTTCTCTCCCCCTTATCGCTACCTTTACTTTTCCCCTTTTCACGGATATTTTTCTTCCATCGAAAGCGGTGACTCGACTTATTCCTTCTATTTCATTGCAACAATCTTCCTTCACCACAGAAAGAGAACATCCCGAATCCACTAGGGCCTTTCCCCTTCTTCCATTTAATAATATTCTTATAATAAATAATTCTTCGGAATTCCCTCTCAATGCTCCGACGAGTCCGCCTCCGAAGCAGCGAGCCCGCCGTTCTCGTTTCCCATCTCCTCACATTCTATTGCAACATGACCTTTTTTGCCACAATTCCAGCATTGAAATTTTCTTTTACAATGTTTCCTCAAATGTGGCCCTCCGCATGAGAAACATTTAATCGAAGCTCTTGAATATTTTTGAAAGATTCTTGCTCCTCCTTCGCCTTTAGCCGCGGCAATAAAAGTTTCATTTTCTAGTGTTAGCAACGCTCGCGCCTTTGATAATATTTTCCCAAATTCCAAATCTTCTATTTCAGGCATTGCTCGTAACTCTTTTCCGACTGACGTTGGCATCCCGTAAACAAATGCTCTTCGTAGCACCATTTCATCCTTTATTTTGGCTATTGAGGCTAACCTCCTCAGCTCGGTTACAAATACATCGACCGGCTCTCCTTCCCATTTTTTATTGCAAAGCTCACCATACGCGCTAAATGCGTTCATGCCAAAGGCCTCCCTCAAACGAGCCTTGATGCTGTTCGAAATTTTCTGATCTCCCTCGTCCATTTGAAGAAAAACAGCCAAAGCATTCCCTTCTAAAAATAGCGTAATGAATGCTGCTTCGTCCTTCACATTGTTAATCCTTGCTACCATGGACACCTTTGTTAACCAAGCCTCTACATCTTCGCTACCGTCATAAGACTTCACCATTTCAGAGAGCTTTATCCCTTTTGATCTGTCCATTCTTTTTATTCTTCTGGCCCGGATAGCTTGTAGTTAAAACACGTCCGCAAAGTTTCAAGCTTTAATCAAGACAAATATAAATTATATAAATATTGAATGATTATACATAACATAAAAATTTATTATTAATCCGCGGTGCTCATTATCTATTAATATCTATATTCCTAATACAATTATTATTATTATTATTATTATTATTATTATTATTATTATTATTATTATTATTATTATTATTATTATTATTATTATTATTATTATTATTATTATTATTATTATTATTATTATTATTATTATTATTATTATTATTATTATTATTATTATAATTATTATTTAGATATAGCTTTATTTCATTACTGTGCAGGGGTGAACTAGTGTTGCAGACGCACCATTGCAGTGCTTGATATGCTCATTCTGAAGCTATGCTGTGCAGTACGGTGCAGTACACAATTTTTTGCTTTTTGGTGTTGTGCGGTACACAATTTTAGAGTTTTAGGTGCGGTGCGGTACATAATTTTTGGGCTCCTGGTGCAACGAGCTGTGCGGTTCACTGTATCTTACTCTTATTTATGTTGTGCAAAAAGAAGACGGGTGATGGAGTACGGAACGGCGCGGCGCGGCGCGGTGCGGTGCGGTGCGGTGCGGTGCGGTGCTCCGAGGAAATAGGTTGTGTTCCGCCGACCTTAATTTGAATGTGTAATTTATATATTTATTTATTAAAAAAGATTTTTACTTCCTGGGCATTGCCCTATTTCTATGAACCTGTCTTTATGAGGGGTCGAACCCAGGACCTTCACAACTCAATCCGAGCACTCAACATTTTGAGCCATTGTAACTGTTACGGTGGACCGCTTGACTTTACGTGAAAATATTAATGGAAAACTTTTTCGAGGGGGGGGGGGACATGGCCCCTTTATCTGAGAATTTCAGTAAGTCTGTTATGAATTTTTGTTGACCTAGGCAAACGAATTTCTGGATTTCTGGGGGGCATGCTTCCTTATCCCACTGTTTACGACAATGTTTTTGGTTTCTCTGTTGCATGAGGAAAAGGTAACAAAATCTATTCTATATATATATATATATATATATATATATATATATATATATATATATATATATATATTCCTAATAATATATATATATATATATATATATATATATATATATATATATATATATATACTATATATATATATATATATATATATATATATATATATATATATATATATATACATATATATATATATATATATATATATATATATATATATATATAAAAAACTTATATATATATATATATATATATATATATAATATATTCTTTATATATATATATATATATATAAAATAACTCTTGAGTGATTCTTCACTTACCAGGATTATATCCCGGGCCCTCGCAGACGGTATGACAAGCGTGTTACCACTTGACCAACGATGAGCTAAAAAGATACGCAACTTAAACTTATGAAAGAGTGCTCTATTCAATAGGAATAACTCTCGTTGGTTAAGTGGTAACACGCTTGACATACCGTTCGCGAGGGCCCGGGATCTAATCCTGGTAAGTGAAAATCAAAAGTTACATCGATCGACTCTGCGGTTTAATTGGCAAGTATTTATATATATATATATATATATAAATATATATATATATATATATATATATATATATATATATATATATATATATATATATATATATATATATATATATATATATATATATATATATATATATATTTTATATATATATTTTTTTTTTTTTTTATATATACATAATATATATATATATATATATATATATATATACTATATATATATATATATATATATATATATATATATATATATATATATATATACTATATATATATATATATATATATATATATATATATATTATAGATACTGTTTTCATAATCTTTTTTTCTTTACAGATTTTTTAAAAATACTGCTGACGTGTTTTGTCAATTATTACACGTTATTTTGCATGTCCTCGAAATGAATTAATAGTTAAAATTCTGTGGTCTTAGTAGTAGGTAAACACGATTCACAATGTATTATCATATGACGTAATAAACGTTAACTCCATAGTTAAGAAATAATATCCTTGAAATGGCAAGATTGAAATAAACACTCCTTAATGTCCTTCAAAATTGTCAAACACCAAAACAAAAATAAAAAATAATAAACATAATTTTTAAAAAAAAAAAAAAAAAAAAAAACAGTCGGGTTCCAATTCGTAAACAAATTATCTGACAAAACAAAATGATTGACAAGGGTTAATTAACAAATTATTTGTCCTGAAATATTTAAACAAAAAATAAATACAAAAATAAAATAAAAATAAATGATTGACAAGGTTTTAATTAAACAAATTATTTTGTAAAAAAAAAAAATAATAATCTTAAGAAAATTATTTAACATTGTAATATCAAATTTACAATTAATTATATTTATTCATCGCATGACTGATTCAAATTAACAAAATGAAGAAAAAATAAATATCCCAAATTTTTGTAATGTAATCCGACAAACGTTCTTTCGTAACAATGATATTTCAAATTAACAAGATTCGATTGAGTTGAAGGATACAGGATACATGATACACAATGTAGGATATAGGATACAGAATATATACGATGCAGGATGTAGGATATAAGACGCAGGATTCAGGATTCAATTGCAGGACGCAAAATATAAGAAGCACAAGATATGCTGGATACAAGACGTAGGCTACAAAATGTAGGATTCAGAATTTAGGATGCAGATCGCCTCTTTACATGTTATTTATTTACTATTAACATATTTGTTTTAAAATATATATATATATATATATATATATATATATATATATATATATATATATATATATATATATATATATGTATATATATATAATATATATATATATATATATATATATATATATATATATATATATATATATATATATATATATATATATAAATATATATATATATATATATATATATATATATATATATATATATATATATATATATATATATATATATATATATATTTAACTTTATATATATCTATATATAATCATATAATATATATATATATATATATATATATATATATATATATATATATATATATATACAAAACTATAAAAACGTTTATATCTCTCTAAAATCTTATATTAATAATTGGATGTTCACTATACACAAAAATACTTTTATACATATTATATTGTAATAAATTAATTTTATAAACGAATTAATATTAATATTTATATCTTATTGAAATATTACTAATACTGGTAAAATACTGGTGATATGAAGCAAAAAGTAGTGTAAAAAATAAATAAAATAATTAAGAAAGAATTTCTTTGTTTCGTGCAATTTAAGATCGTTTGACGAATTCTATTTCAGCGAATCAAATTTCGTACTGAACATTTGCCTAATTTAGATAGTTGCGAATTACCTATTCAGCTTTCATAAAAAGTTTAATTGATTTTAAATAGGTAAAGAATACCCCAAGAGTTGATGGCTGGCATACGACTTACAGGCGGAGTCGTGGTGGGTTAGGGTGGTGGGTCAGGGTGGTGGGTTAGGGTGGGTTAGGGTGGGTTAGAGTGGTGGTAGGTTAGGTTTCGCTCCGCACACTTTCTCTCCCAAGGAACTCTTGACCCTAGTCG
>JABUQX010029978.1:10000-22500 GCA_015478945.1 Trachelipus rathkii
CAATAATAATAATAATAATAACAATAATAATAATAATAATAATAATAATGATAATAATAAAAATAATAATAATAATAATAATAATAATAATAATAATAATAATAATAATAATAATAATAATAATAATAATAATAAGAAGAAGAAGAAAGAAGAAAGAAGAAGAAAGAAGAAGAAGAAGAAGAAGAAAGAAGAAGAAGAAAGAAGAAAGAAGAAGAAGAAGAAGAAGAAGAAGAAGAAGAAGAAGAAGAAGAAGAAGAAGAAGAAGAAGAAGAAGAAGAAGAATAATAATAATAATAATAATAATAATAATAATAATAATAATAATAATAATAATAATAATAATAATAATAATAATAATAATAATAAAAATAATAATAATAATAATAATAATAATAATAATAATAATAAATAATAATAATAATAATAATAATAATAATAATAATAATAATAATAATAATAATAATAATAATAATAATAATAATAATAATAATAATAATAATAATAAAAATAATAATAATAATAATAATAATAATAATAATAATAATAATAATAATAATAATAATAATAATAATAATAATAATAATAATAATAATAATAAAAATAATAATAATAATATTTCCATTTACGCTGTTTGAACTGTGGAGGAAGAGGGAGAGCGAGGGGGGATCCTTACAGTCAACAAAAAATTGCATAAAACTTCAAAACAATCCCTCTTAGTGTCCTTGAAATCCTTGAATTTTGAAAGACCTTGATTTTCACTAATGCTTGAAAAGGAATTTTTGAAGGAAAGGAATTATTATTATTATTATTATTATTATTATTTGTGTGTATGTGTGTGTGTGTGTGTGTGTGTGTGTGTGTGTGTGTGTGTGTGTGTATTATTTTCATTATTATTTTCATTATTATCTTTATCATTTCATTATTATTTTATTATTACTATTATTATTGTGTGTGTGTGTGTGTGTGTGTGTGTGTGTGTGTGTGTGTGTGTGTATTATTATTATTATTATTATTATTTTTATTATTATTATTATTATTATTATTATTATTATTATTATTATTATTATTATTATTATTATTATTATTATTATTTTTATTATTATTATTTTTTTATTATTATTATTATTATTATTAAAAAGGGGGAAATAGAAGTTATTATTGTGAATAATTAAATCAGTTTTAGCCATAAAAAGAATTTACCTTTTAAAAAATGAAAGTAAAGGGAATGGTCAGTGAATAAATAACCGAAAAATAAATAAATAAAATAAAGGCGTATGAAAGTTAAAAAAAAGTCATCAAGGAAATAAAATTAGTCGCTCCGCAAAAGGTATCAGTGAGCAAGCCAGTAATTTGCTCAGTTCTGAGCGCATTCTTTTTCTTCATATAAACAACCATTGGCGGAGTTGCTAAACTTATTTTTTTATATCTTTTTTATTAACTTTGAGACGCCTTTCTTTTTTTTCTTCCTACATTTTTTTTTTTTTATTTTTTACGTTAAACAATCCTTTTACTTTCATTTGATATTAGGTATCAAAAAAAATTAACTTAGCAGCTTTATACAAAAGATTGCTTAAATTTGATGAAGAAAAGAGAGCGTATCAAGGTTGACAAAAAACTTGACAAAACACAAAAATGTTTTAACAGTTCCGCAAAAAGCATTGCTTTATTAACTAATTTACCAATAGTATTTATTAATGTTACATAATTTAATAATTAGCAATTCTTAATTAATTAATTAATTTTGTGAGTGAAAAGTTTCAGAAAATCAGATGAATGGAACAAGAATTATTTAGTGACGTAACTCGTTTGGTCATCGAGTGGGACGCCATCATGGATGACTGGTCATGTGGCACGGTGCTAAATAGTATATATAATTATATATAATCATATATATATATATATATATATATATATATATATATATATATATATATATATATATATATATATATATATATATATATATATATATATGCTGCTATATATATATATATATATATATATATATATATATATATATATATATGACAAAGATGAACCATTTTAGGTAGTTTTTTGGATAAGGATCAGCTATTTAGAAAGGTCAGCAAATTTTAAATAGCATGTCCTGATGATATACTCTTAGAGTCTTATGAACCTAAGGTAAGTATGAAATAAGAAATAATGAAAAGGAGTCACTATTCTTTCCTAGTTTCGAAAAATGAAATCAAACAAAATTACAAAAAGCTTTACTAGAGGATGGGCAAAGGTTTGTTAAAGCTTAGGTTCAAATTTAACTCATTCCAAAGAATAGATGAAAAACTTTGATCAAAGAATGACCAGTTCAAATACCCAGGATATTTGATAAACCAAAAAAAAGGCCTTTAACAAAATTATGGTAATGAAGCGATTCTATGAATATATTTAATTAAATGAATAATTTTGTTAAAACAAAACATATAGTCGATAAATATTAGCAATTAATACTGTTAATTGGAAAAAAAATGTTGAGCATTTTATATGGGTAGCCAATACTTCACGACTGTGAATATGGGAGCTAAATATGGTGTTTAACAGACGTGTAGTTCGGTAGAGGACAACAAATGTTTTTTTAGATAGACACACTAACAAATAAACCAATGTTTGATGGGACTCATGACATATCAAAAGAATTATAAGAGTTTTGCTTTGTGAGGTATACAATGAAAGACATACATTGCATGCAACTACAACACATAGTCTAAAAATTAGAGAAGGGTTAGGTTAGGTTATATTTAAAACTTTGTTGTAAGATATTAGGTTTTAGTCTGGTTAGGTTGGTTATAAAGCTTGAGTATTAGGAAGAGAGTCGTTTATATTTTGAATAATGATCTCAGAAAATATTTCGTAAATTTTAGAGTTTTTGAGTTTTTAAAACATCCCTGTCCTCACCAGTACTATGACCAAAGAATTTCAAAAAACACGAAACTATAAAACGTTATTGGAGTTTGCCCATATCTTCTGGAGTTTATGCTCTTCTTCTTCTTCTTCTTCTTCTTCTTCTTCTTCTTCTTCTTCTTCTTCTTCTTCTTCTTCTTCTTCTTCTTCTTCTTCTTCTTCTTCTTCTTCTTCTTCTTCTTCTATGCTAAGAAATCTGTTGATAAGTCCTGTTACAATGTTCATGTGGATATAAGAATATGTTAATGCAGCACAGAGGTTATATTGTGTGAAAGAGACGAAGAGAGATTGAAACAGACCCCACGGACATACAACGACTCCTGTTGTAGGAAAAGTACAATAAGAGCTTTTGAATTGTCGTTAAGCAAGTCACCCGGACTTTTAGAAGCCTGCCAGAGCGGGAAAATATAAGTTATTTTCTCTTTACCATTCTCTTCGGCTCACTCAACAGTACATGAATGAAGCAGTGACGAGAGTTTCTGTTAATGAAATAAATACAAGCCATCCGCATTAGGCCTGTTCATTTAGAAGATCTTGTGTAAACAGTAGCTAGGGAAGTTGACGTAGTTTTGACTAACAGAAATCAAAAGCTAAATGTCATGAATAGAGTAAAAAAAGGTATACGTCACTCTTCAGGGTCATGAAATCCTGCCACAAGTTGCATAATATTTATCCTACAAATTCACGAAATCCTACCACTAGTAACATCTATCCTTGATTCAAGGCCAATAAATCTTCAAAATGTTAACATCTCCTCACCTTCAAAGCTTTGATGCAATCTTCTCGCCCGTAACATTACCTGTTGACTTGTTCAGGGTTGTGGGGTACCGAAATACTTTTGCTACTTAATGATTGGCTTATACGAGAAGCTACATAAAGTAGTGTTCCATGGCTGGGGATAGCGCACGCATACACACACACACACACACACACACACACACACACACACATATATATATATATATATATATATATAATATATAACTATATATATATATATATATATATATATATACTATATATATATATATATATATATATACCATGGAACTATTTTTGCAATTTATTTATTTGATTATAGACAGACATTTCACGTGTATATTCTATCTATTAATTCTACATTACCAAATCCATTATTAGAAGGACTCAATCAAATAAAACATAGGATTCGCCTGAATAAAATACACACACACACACACACACACACACACACACACACACACACACACACACACACACACACACACACACACACACACACACTTGCATACATGTAGATATCCACACATGTACACGTTTATAATGTTTATGGGTTTTGCGTGGGAATTATTTTCTATAAAATTTTCCCCCACATTTTTTTTTCTAAAATACTTTATAAAATGTTTCTTTTTTTTTTTTATGGGCGTTCAAAATTATACAAAATTAAAAAAAATTGAGGGTGATGGAATTTGACCCCTAACCCTACCCCAACGACAATTCCAATAAATAGGTATATTTAGATATAGTATCCACTAGGGTTGATCGAAGTACCGGTCCGGTATTCCGCTATTCCGGTATCGCGGTATTCCGAAACTAATAAATGTTATCCTTTTAATTTACAATAAAATCTTACTTAACATATAAATACTAAATAGGATAAAATTTAAAAAATTTTAAGGACAAATATAGGACAAATAATTAATACTGAGGACAAGAAAAGGTCAAATAAATTATATTAGAGGACAAAAAGAACAAATAAGACGTAATATATCATTAAAGGAAGTAAATATCTGATTTTAATTTTAGATTTTATTTTTTTTCATAAAAGGAGCTATTACCATTCATAGGAAGATATTTAAAAATTCATTATTTTATCTAAATAAAATAAAGCATTTATATTATATATATGAGCAGCAGCAGCATATTATATATATATATATATGCTATATATATATGTTGTTGTTAGCAAGAAGAAGATAAAGCAGGGAAGAAGGTTATAAAGGTTAAGGTGCTATGCATATATGCGCGTATGTATATATATAAGGTTATGCTAGCTGAGTATATAAGGTTAAGGCTATATAAGGTTATATAAGGATGATTTCTGGGTTTGAGGGTAAGAGCTATGAGTAGAGGCTGAAAGAGTTAGAATGTTTTCTGTAGAAGGGCAATTTTTACATCTATTGATAATACAGTGAGACCAATAAATTCTTCATAGTAGAGCACGGACGGGGAGACCAGGGGCATAACAAGAAAATTAAGAACAAAGCATGCCATCTTGATATAAGAGCATGCATTCAGCAATAGGGTTGTTAAATTTTGGAATGGTTTGCCATTGGAGGTTGTTGAGTGAGTGTGACTCGATGGCAATATTTAAGAAAGGGTTGGATAGGTATATGATGGGTTTAAGTATCATATAGTATATTTAGACGAAGCCAAATTGGCTGGTTTTTATTTACAGTAGTTAGTCATACTGCTTTTATGACCATAACTTAGTTATTAAGGCATGGATGGTTTGGGTATCATAAATTTTTTTGACTAAGCCAAATTGGTGGATTTCAGTTACATGAATTTGACAAGCCCTAGGGTGCTTTTGTGGATTTGCATGAGCACAATGTTTGGTTAGTGGGTTGCCTGGGACAGTCTCGATAGGTCCATGTGGCTTCTTACTATCCCTATATTTCTTATGTTCTTCTTATGTTCTTATATATATTACAGATTACCACCACTCACGGGCTGGGCCATTTTCAAGGAGGGGTCAGAAAATAAAATACAGGAAAACCCATCCAAGCCCAAGCATAAAGCAAATCTCTCAGGTGAGCGCAGACGTGGGCCTTAAAGAAAAGAATATTAAATACAGTTGAAAAAAACAGAAGATGGAAAGGAGTTCCACAGAACATAAGTGGTTATAAAGAAGGAGGCACCACAAAGAACGAGCCTGGTGTTTTCTACGCTCACGCAAAATTCATGCGAGAGCAAGGTACCCCTTGTACTACGTGGGCGTCGCAATGGAGGTGGAATGCGAGAGTTAACTCCCTTGAGCATCCACCGTTGTAGTACCTATAGAAAAGAGATAGTGCGCTAACGTCACGTCGCAGAGATAGAGAGTCAAAAGAGTTGAAAGTAGGGGACAGTTTATTAGTCTCTTAGCTTTAGACTCAACTCTATTTAATAGAATATTGGAGCCGGAACCCCATCAGATGTGAGAACAGTACTCCAAACAAGGGTGAGTAAGGCCCTTATATAACTGGAGTAGCTGTGCAGAGGAAAAAAATTCTGCAACCTGAACAGAACTCCCACCTTATTTGAGGCTACCTTAGCAACTGTTGTGATGTGAGGTTTCCAAGACAATTTTTTATTTATGTTGAGACCAATGATGCTTATGTTATCAACACGTGAGACATTAGAGCCGTCGAAGGAAGTAGGAAAGTTAGGAGGTGTTTTAGAGGGAGAGATGTAAAGAAGTTGAGTTTTCAAAGAGTTGAACTTCACAAGGTTGTGGTGACACCACCGTGAAATCCCATCCAGGTCGGCAAGCAAAAAATCGGAAAGCTGAAGACGAGAGGCAAATCTAGATGCTGGAAAAGTGGGAGAAGATTTGAAATGTGTGGAAGAATGGCGAGTTAAGTCATCGCCATAAGAGTGATCAGAATTAGAAGTACAGCTGAAGAGATCGTTGATGAAAAGTAAGAAAAAAATTTGGAGATAAAACAGAACCTTTCGGAACACCACAATTAACATGAAAGGAGAAAGAAACTGTTGTGGCTCAATGGTAGAGCGACAGAGTCACATGGCAAGGGCCCGGGTTCGATCCCTAGTCCGGATCCTAGGTAGAAATTACCTAGAGAAGTTCCCTCCTAGAATAGGGCTATGACCGTGAGGTGTGAACTTTAAAAAAAAGTCAATTCATCAAAGAGTGCTGATATAGGGCGATCAGAGAGAAAACTTGACAAGATTAAGCAAAGAGAAGGAGGAAACACAAAGGAAGGGAGCTTAGAGAGTAGTGACGCATGCCATACCTGGTCAAAAGCTTTTTACATGTCGAGAGCTACCACACAAGACTCCACATAGTCCCTAAGGGTAGAAGACCATAAATCAGATAGATATTAGAGTATGTCACAAGTTGACCTTGAGTGCTGAAAGCCATACTGATGATCTGAAAGAAGGGAATGAGGCTCCAGATGATGCAGGCAGGAAATGAGAATTAAGAATAGTTTCAAAGAATTTAGATAGAATTCAAGTGAAAGCTATAGGACGATACTTAGAAGGATCAGATTGGCCACCCTTTTTCGGGATTGGCTGGACATATGCTCGCTTCCAGCACTGAGGAAATGTATTAGTATTAAGGCATAGAGAGTAGAGTTGAACAAGAACAGGCGCAAGCTCTGAAGCACACTCCCTCAAAACACGGAGAGGAATTTCACCAGGGCCATTAGCTTTGCTGACGCTAATAGATCTCAGAATCCAATGCACCCGATCATGCATATTCACGGAAGAGACATGGGAAATCTGGGGAGAGAAGGAGGAGGAGGAGGATGGATGGCGGAATAGTCCAGGGTAGAATTAGATGAACAAAGGAGGTCGAAGATATTAGCCTTTTCAGAAGGAAAGTTAGCTACAGATCCGTCAGAGCAAATAAGAGGAGGAAAGGCAGATTTGCATAAGTTATTAGAGATATTTTTGGCAAGAGGCCAGAAATTTTTATCAGTAGGAGAACCAAGTAGGTTGTTGCACTTTCTTCTAGTGAAAGTGTGTTTAGTCTGTCGAATAATATCCCTGCAACGATTTTGAGCACAATGGAAATTAGCAAGAGTGATAAGAGAACGAGAGTAATTCCATGCCCGATAGGCAATGTCTCTTTCCTGAATGGAGCGAGAACAGGTTCCATCGAACCATGGAATTTGTGGAGAAAAGATTTAGTTGAAGATGGAATGAACCTGCTTAACTCCTCAGTGATTACGGCCCCAACCTTTTCAGCAGTGACCGAAGAGTCTTTCGAGTCAAAACAAGATCTTCGTTCCAAAGCATAGTTAAGCAAGAAACCGACGCAACGCCCCAATCATCCCTGGCAATGAGCAGTTGAGTACATATTGTTGGCTGGCTATGGGCTATTGGCTGGCTGGCATATACATGAGTTGGCTGGCTGGCTGGCTGGTTGCTGCAGCAGAAGAGCTGGATACTGCTGGCTGCTGGCTGGCTAGCTGCTAAATACATACTATGCATGCGCAGAAGAGCATACAGCGCATATGGGTTATTGGTTACTGCTGCTGGCTGGCTGCTGGTTATTGGTTGGTTGTTGTTGGCTGGTATTGCCAGCTGCTGCTACATGGCTGGCTAGCCACATATATATATATATATATATATACACATATATACATATATTATGCATATATATATTATTATATTATATTATTGAAGAGCAGCAGTTATACAGTTGTGTTGAGTTATATGCTATATATATACATATACGTATATTATTACTATTACTATGTTATTATTGATATGTATTATTATTATTACTGCTGGTTATTGAAAGCATATAGCAGGGAGATATTGTTATATTATATACGCTACATGGTTGGCTATTATTATTATTATTACATATATATACAACGATTGTATATATATATATTACTATTATTATTGGCTAATCTAGTTATTAGTTATTATATATATACATATATATATATACATATACATACAAGGTTAGTTGGTTATTATTAGTTAGATGATATATTATATACATATAAATATACATATATATATATAAATATATATACATATATGTTATATTATTGGTTACATACATATATTACATACATTACCCAGTAAGGATATTGGTTATATTATATATACATATACAATATTAGTTACATATTATTGAAAGCATGGTTGGTTATATATATTACTGCCATGGCTATTGCGCTGGCTGGCTGGTTGCTGGGATTATTATTATGCCATACATATTATCCATATGATATATACAAAGAATATATATATATATTATTACATATACATATATATATATACATATTATTATTATTATTATTACATATATATTATTATGTTAAATAGAAATAAAGTGGTTACATATATATTACATACTATATATATATATACATATATTACTAAGTATATATATTATTGTTGGTTATATATATATATATATATATTATATATATATATATAAAAAGATATATATATATATATATATATGTATAATATAAATATATATATATATATATTATATTTCTTTTTGTATATGTTTATGTATATATATATATATATATATATATATATATTATTATATATATATATTGAGTTATATATTATTTGATATTACATATATACATATATATATATATTAAACGATGTATCATTTATTTGCTTTTTGTCATGTATATGGATAAATGTATAAGTATAAATGAATGTAAATGTATAATGTATGTATACGTATAAATGTTTAAATGTGCAGGCGCTGAAGGAGGAAGGGGGATAGCTGTGGTATATGTTGATGATATAGAGATGGTGACGAGAGATAAGGAGTCATTACAAAGGGTGATGACAAGATAGTTCGGAAGTGTTACGGGACGAGGGGATGAGGATGAACAAAGAGAAGACGGAGGTGATAGAAGATTGAGAGAGAGAGAGAGAGAGAGAGAGAGAGAGAGAGAGAGAGAGAGAGAAAGAGAGGGAGAGAGACGTGGGATTCAGGTGGATAGGGTCGTATTGTGAGACACGGAGAGCTTCAGTTACCTGGGAGTGACGGTGAAGTCGCTCGTGGAGGGGGTATATGACGCGGGAGATCGAGGAGAGAAGAGAAGATCGAGAAATTTTCGAAAGGAGTGAGGCAGCTGTACCCAGTATTGAGGAATGGGCATGTGCCAAGGAAGGTTAAGGGCTTATTTATACCACAATGTTGAGACCGATGCTGATGTATGGAGCGGAGGCGTGGACTCTGACCACCAAAACCAGAAGTAGGGTGGAGGTGGCAGAGATGAGGGTGCTAAGACTGATAGTCGGAGCAAGTAGATGGGAGAGGAGAAGAAGCGTGGAGATTAGGCGGGAGCTGGAGGTGGAGTCTATTTTGGATTTGTGGGAAAACAAAGTTGAGATGGTACGGACATGTTAGAAGAATGAGAGATGAGATATACATGGAAAAATGCTATGCTATACGTCCGAGGGAAGAAGAGAAGACCAAGGAAGAGATGGGTAGATGGAGTTGTGGCAGCTGCATGAAGAGACGACGAAACCCTCGAACAGGTGGATGAAGAGTGATTTACCGAGATAGATGGCATGAAGGGGTCTCTCGTGAATGATTGCCGGGCAGAGCCCTAACCTTGGTGATATAGGTGAGAAAAAATATATATATATATATATATAAAATAGCAAAAGCTAATATTTTATCGGTTTATATATATATATATATATATATATATATATATATATATATATATATATATATATATATAGAGAGAGAGAGAGAGAGAGAGAGAGAGAGAGAGAGAGAGAGAGAGAGAGAGAGAGAGAGAGAGAGAGAGAGAGAGAGAGAGAGAGAGAGAGAGAGAGAGAGAGAGAGAGAGAGCGCTCCTAGCTCAGAGGTAGAGCACTCGCATAGCAAGCGAGAAGACCAGTGTTCGAGACTGGTGTGGGCGACAGAATGTGAGCTATTCCCTTATTATCTCTAGCTTCGTCCCACTCAGAAGTTAATGAGTACATTGGCAGCGTGCTTTGCTACTAATGGGAAAACTTTCCTGGCTTCCACCTAGGGTCTGGCTGTTAGCCCGTGTAACCCGCGACCTCTTTTCGATGGGTCCCACAGACAGGTCGTGGTTTTCCTAGAAAGCCAAGTCCTTCCTGGGGGACTGACAGACAGTTTATATATAGATAAGATATATATATATATATATATATATATATATATATATATATATATATATATATATATATATATATATATATATATATATATATATATATATTAGAGATGGACCTAATATTCATATTCGTATTCGTATTCGCATTCGAGAATTTTCGCATATTTTTAGTATTCGTATTCATATTCGTATTCGAAATTTTAATCCGAATATAAAATGAATATTTTATATTATCGCAAAAATCAGTTAAAAATACTTTCATCACATGAAGAATAAAAGAAACTCTCTTTGAAGGAATTGCAAAGAGGTTTGGTCGATCTTGTGGAAAAAAAAAACGATTTATATGCTACAGCTACAATAGTGAACCCGAGATATAAAACAAAAACTTTTAACTCATCAAACTGTGATAGAAAAAAATAGTGTCGATTGGACAAAAATGCTGAGACATTCAAAGTGCAAAGATGGCACAACCTAAATCTAAAACTGAAGAAACCTTACCTAAGAAAAAAAGCCTTCAACTTCCACCAACATAACTTTATTAGAAGCCATGAGCAATATTATTTCTTTCTAGTAGTGATGACGAAGAGTAATGTTTATCACAGGAAATTTCAAAAAACATTCATGTATCTAGACGAAAAAAGAATTCCTCTGGAGGATAATCCACTTGAATAGTGGAAAACAATATGAATAAGTATCCTAATATGACTGTATTAGCAAGGTCATATCTTGCTTGTCCCCTCCTCAAGTGTTGCAAGCGAGCGGCGGCTTTTTAGCGGTGCTGGTTTTCTATTTGATAAAAAACGTTCTAGGCTCGCAGCGAAACGAGCAGAAAAGTTATTGCTCCTCAAATATAACTTACCAATTTTAGGTTGAAAATTGAAGTTTTAAAAACTCCTTTCCAAAGGGCGGTGGTTGGGGTAAGAGTTTGGTGGGATGCACTGTAAGATTCATCCCACGTCCCGCAACCTGGAAACAGTTTATTCTACGACCAAACTTTTATAAGAAATAATGTTGGTGCAATGTAAAATAGTTAACTTAAAGAAATCTAATATTTATGTTGAAGATAGAATAAGAAGAATGGGTTAATATTCGTATTCGTATTCGTATTTGCGAATATAAAAAAAAATATTCGCATTCGTATTCGTCTTCGCGAATATAAAAAATTCATATTCGTTCCATCTCTAGTATATATATATATATATATATATATATATATATATATATTACTAAGCAGCAGAGTTAAGATATATATATATATATATATATATATATATATATATATATATATATATGATATATATAATGGTAAAAAATTCCATTCCAAAATGCGGAAAAGATATTTTTCTCTTCAATCATGTCAATTGTGCAAGTCCCTCTCTCTTTCTAGATAAGAAACAGAAGCATCGTGGTAATATATATATATATATAAAATATATATATATATATATATATATATATATATATATATATATATATATATATATATATATATATATATATATATATATATATATATGTAATTTACTCTAACTTAACCTAACTTAACCTATACATTTTTCCTATAAATTGTACATGTCAGTGAATCTGCCGGATACTATATATATATATATATATATATATATATATATAAATACATAGCATATATACATTTATATATACAGCAGCTGAAGCAGTTGCAGCTAAAGGCATATTATTATGTTGTTGCTGGGTTATTGGCTATTGGGTTATATA
>JABUQX010029979.1:0-2500 GCA_015478945.1 Trachelipus rathkii
CGCTTACTTTATAGATAGGCTATATTTATGCTCATTTTTTCTATGCTTTGCATAATTATCTAGTGTAATTATAAGTAAATTTGTTATTCATTCGGAATTGATCAAACCTTTCATCATTTTTCCATTTTATATTTTATATTTGTAATTCAGTTTTCCATAACCATTTTTTTTGTCTATTGACTATATATTTTTACTGAATTACCATAAATTATAACCAGATGAAGGATACATGAATTTTTTTTATAACCATGATTGGATTGCTGCAACCTTTTTTTATCAAATAAGTATCACATAGCATTAATAAACTAGTCTCATTTTTATAATTCAGTCATTTTTACTATTTTCAATTATTTGATTAAAATTTTTTCCCACTGAATTTGTTACTCCATAGGCTAGTCTTATATTTTACTATTTGAGAAGTTGAGAGAGGAGGCAGAATTATAAGTTACATTTATTTGGTGATTGTTTAGTTTAGGTCAGTCACCTCAAGTTATCTTGCAAGCAACATTTTATAACCAATAGCCTATCTCCTTTCCCAGTATTATAATTATAAATATAATTTTATACCATCCGATTCTTTGTGGTATACTATATTCATTATAAATTTTTTCAGAGGGATTAAAACTACCCGACTGAATACTGCATCGTTCTTCCATCCATCCACTTCAAGACCAGATCAATCTCCGCCTAAATATTATTATTATTATTATTATTATTATTATTATTATTATTATTATTATTATTATTATTATTATTATTATTATTATTATTATTATTATTATTATTATTATTATTATTATTATTATTATTATTTATAAAAATTAAGTTTTAAAACCTTTTTTTAACCATAACTTTGAATTTTCTGGTCTAATTTTTGAGTAAAATGTTGCAAATTTTTTTAAAATATTTTTTTGAAACTTTTTTCAAATATTCAGTTAGCCAAACAAGTTTGGCTAGGGTTTTTTTTATTCATGGCGACCGTGACAGGACAGGCAAGGCGTAATTAAAAAGGATTGATCTGGGCTTGATGGAAATTGGAATCTGCATAAAATAACCCCTGTACTCTTATAGTGCGTTGGTCCTGCACCTGCGTTACAGATGACCGAACAGAGCAGCGCCCAGCAGAAGAAACTTGAATTGATGTAATGCCGCGTTGAACGATTGTGGTAAAACAAACTCTAAAACGAAATGTCTTACCACGGCGAACAACTTTGAGAGAAGATGGGATGCTGGCCTGGTGTTCGTTTGGTGCACTCCAGTGGCACTAGTCACTCCGGTGGTCATCAAATATGAAGAGGAAGGTAAGTAGTTGCTCTTGAGAAGCCACCTTATTAGCTGAAAGTCTAGAATGTGTTGAAGAGAGTGAGCGTTGTCGTGATGAATTGGCGTTTCGTCCGGGGGGCGCTTTGGACTCATCGGTGGTGGTCGCAGCCCCAACAGACGCCACAATATATATATATATATATATAATATTATATATAACTATATATAGTTATATTAATATATATATATATATATATATATATATCAGAAGTGGGCATAAGCGCAAATAAAAGCGCAATTTGCGCTTTAGGTAAAACATGTGCACTTTTGCGTTTGCGCGAAATTTCTAAAAATGTGCGCTTTTGCATTTGCGCTTAACATTTTTTTAAGAGCGCAAACGCAAATTTGCGCTCTAAATAAATAATTTTGCGTTTGGCTGTTCTAATAATTTGGTTTATATATATATAAAATATATATATATATATATATATATATATATATATATATATATATATAATAATAATAATAATTTATTATTATATATATATTTATTATTATTATTATTTATTATTATAATTATTTTTATTATTATTATATTAAATTATTATTATTATTATTATTATTATTATATTATTATATTATTTATATTATTATTATTATTATATTATAGCACTATTTACTAAGTTTATTGGTTAATTGTGATTAGCGAAACTTTTTTGGTGTTTTTGTGTTAAATTGGGATAAAACAGATATGAATAAGTGTTAAAAGGAAAAAGAATTTGCAAAAAGTGAAGTCGTTGAAGTGTAACCTTGAAATTATTGAATGTAGCTGGCTTGTACTTCCCAGGAAAAAAAGCAGCCAAGATGGATTGGAGGCACCTATGGCCGCCATTTATCAACAGTAGTTTGGGTCTGCAAGAGCAAGAAGGAGTATATTGAGGCAATAAAGTGATGTACAAGGGATAGATTGAATGCCAATGTAAAAAAACCTCAGCTTTGACATTAAATCAACACATAGCTTGAAATCGCACTCCTTGATCGTAAGTAACATTGCACAGATACTCCTATTTGAATTTAATTTCTTTTTAATTTTAAAATTCAACCATTAAATATTTCACAATAATTTTTTAAATGAAAAGATTTTTTAGTTTTATACTTTTTTTAGGAACATCCTTCTTTGCACAAGGAGCTTGTACTGCAATTGAATGGAGGGTCAAAGCGGGGCGGAGCTGCTCAA
>JABUQX010029979.1:5000-7500 GCA_015478945.1 Trachelipus rathkii
AATACCCCATTAGCCATCTCAGCGGCCGTGGAGAGTTTTTTTAGTCAAGACTCTGAGATTCTAAGAACAAAGAGGGCAACCATGGCACAGTAATTTTGAAAAATTTATCTTTATGAAGGGGAATATGACCCTATTCAGAATGCAAGAGAAGAGCGAGAGGACAGATACAGGATAATTGGAATAAGATTAATCTTTCTCATTTTTTGTTATATATTTTTGCATCTTTAATTAAAATTTAAAATAATTTATCATTAAACTTGCGTTTATTTTTCATATTTTTTTTTTTTTTGCGCTCTTAAATTTTGGTGCTTATAAAAAAAAATTTGATTTGCGGACATGTGCGCTTTGCGCTTGCGGACTAATTTTTTTTGAAAAAATTGCGCTTTTGAGCTTGCGGACTAAGTTTTTCGGACATGTGCGCTTTGCGCTTGCGGAACTAATTTTTTTGAAAAATTTTGCGCTTTTTTGCGGACTAAGTTTTTCCACTTTGCGCTTTTGCTCTAAATTTTAAAATTTGCCGCGCCCACCTCTGATATATATATTATTAAGCTGGGTTTGAAAACATATCAAAAGTTTGTAGTGGGCAGTTGAAAACAACTTTAATTTTGGTGCTCACTTCAGATACAAACTGAAATGTGTTAAAAGTAAGTTCTTCAAGATTTGTTTTCATACCCCAACTTTACCTTGAATCTTTTTTATTTAAAAACAAAAAATATAATATAGCTGTAAAAGTTTAAGAATTAATACATTTCTTACATGCTTAACAACTGCATAGTACAATCTCATAGAAAATCAGATTTGTCTGTACTGAAAGGTATTTCGATTCGAGAATGTTTTGTTTGTAGTATTGCACCATGTCGAGATATGACCAACGACCCTCCTAGAAACAGCGGAAACATCTTGACATTTCTTTCACATCGACGAATGAACACGGATACTTTGGTAGAGAATTGGTTGATTACTAAACAAATATCATCAACTAATATCATCAAGAAGAGTGGGGGGGGTGATAGGAGTACTCCCCCAGTCTATCAGTTCCATGTAGGAAGTGGGTTTGAGATTGACGTTTAGCTGCTTTTATCAAAGCAGCGAACTGCACATTGGTGGATGGAATTTTCTTCTCTGCTTGAAGAATTAGGGTGTTGACATGAAAATCTTTTATTGTTTCCGTTCATACTGCAACACCAGCTAGCAACAAGTTTTCTGGATGACAAAAATAGGAGGCTGTTTAGGAGCACTGGAGAATTGATGTTCTGATCCTCAGGAAGTTTTGATACTGTGATACCATTAAGTGAAAATTCTTTGCACCTCTTGACAGAAGGGATGGGAGTGGATATAGAACCATATGGGGGCATAGAAGTTTAGTACGAATGCGTACCAAACGCCTTCACGTCATCAGATGCCGGATTCTGTTGAAACGTACATGCGAAGCAGTCTGGTTAGCTTTAGTTAGCCCTTGCATGGCTTAGTCTCCGCACCGGCTGTGGAGTTTTCAAATACGCATATTATTATGATCTGGCATTTTGTACCCCTTGCTGAATTAAATAAACAGATTTTTAGTAAATACAGCTGGTCAGAACTAAGATCTTTCGTAAGTTTCAGGAACATCCACTACAGAGCCTGGAATTGGTTGAAAATTAATGATGGGTTTGGTCTGAGGAATCAAATGAGACAGTTTGGTTATAGGTTCCTTCATGTGACAATGGGCGCAGTGTGTCTTCCATTCACAACACAAATAACTCCTGAGTGGCAGTTCATTAAAATGCAACATGCATATGAGCCATTGAAGTGGTCTTTTAAGATGTAACTCCAACAGTGTGATTATTCCATTCTTGTTACCCGAATTCACAGGAGTTCCATCGCAAATCACTGCTCTTAAAGTCTCTGTAGATCTTGTTCGTTCAATAATACCCAGAATTCCATTAAATACATCTCGAGATCTTCCTGAGTTAGGACTAACGTGATCGATGTAACATGCATCTGGAAATGATACTAGCACGTAATGTTCTTCTCTAACTTTCTACGCACACCTCCAGTATCGACAGGTGTTTTCATCTATTTTTCCATCGCAACCAATGCAGACCATACCTTTGTGTTGCAGCAAATGCTCCTCTGACTGTTTGTTCTCCAGTATTTTCTTTGGCGTTGTAACTTAATTGGATCAACAACGTTTTTTGGTGAAAGAAGTTCGAGGTCCTTGAGGGCAGCATAAACTATGAGACGCATCTCTATTGCCCACATTTGTCCTCTCTAATGCTTACACAACTCAGGATACTGGTTTCTATTTTGAGGGTGGCATTTCCATTTCTTCTGATTCTAAGGAAAAGGATTCTTCTAGACAATCACTCTCACTGCTGATCAATTCAACTGAACTTTACACATTTTTTTGCGTATCTTGTGTCTCATCTACTTCAAAATTGTCAACCGTTTCCTTTTTCTTTCCTGAAGTTTCATGTTTTTTCTCTGTTCTTTCCTTGTGCCACCTTTCCTATTATCATGC
>JABUQX010029979.1:12500-25000 GCA_015478945.1 Trachelipus rathkii
CTTAATTAGGGATGCAAATGGGAGGGATATAAATGGTGAAGAAAAGAAGGATATAAAAAGGGTTGTTGAAAAGCTAAGTGATGAATGTGACGTATGTGTGAGGTTCCAAAAGACTCTGAGCAGATCGATAGTGGGGTTTCCTCTTTCAAGGAGATTTAATGAAACTGTGGCGATGGATTTAGATGAGATTAAGGGTCAGAGGTTTTTAGTTATGGTTGATTTGTGTACAAGGTACTGTCAAGCAGTGTGGGTTAGAAGTAAAGAACCAAAGGAAATAGTGGAAAAGGCGTTGGAAAATTGGATTAGTGTATTTGTTGCACCTGAGAACTTCTTGAGTGATAACGGGTTGGAGTTCCAATATGAAGATATGAAAAGCTTATGTGAAAGGTTCAGTATGACTCAATGGGTAGCAGCAGCTAAAAGTCCTTGGAGTAACAGTCAATGTGAGAAAACGGTGGGTTTGTTAAAGGATTCAATAAGAAAAATTAAAGATGAAGAGATTTGTAGGGATATGTCTAATATGGTTGGTAGCTGCTAAAAACAGTTTGTTGAATAAAAATGGTTATCCTAATCAGTTAGTGTTGGGGAAAAAAGGGAAAATTGCCTAATTTTACTAGTGAGGATGAAGTGAATATGGGTGTTTTAGGGATTGAAGGTGAGGTTTTACTCAAGCATCTGGAGGGTATTAAAACTAGTAGGTTAAAACACATTCAACAGGAAGGGGATGATAGGATAAAGAGAGCTATGAAGGGCCAGATAAGGGAACATAAGTTGAATTTGGTGGAACATGGTGAGAATGTGTATTACAAGAGGAAGATTGATAAAGAATGGAGGGGCCCAGCAAAAGTGACGGGAAGGGATCGGAAAACAGTTATAGTTAAACATGGAGGAACACTCAGGGAAGTTGCAAGAGTTCACATTATAAAGGTAGCTGGGGTTCCAAATAATAGCATTGACGAGGAAAGTGTATATGAAGACAAGGGAGAAGATGTTGGGGTGGCTGGTCATGAAAGGGATAACGAAAGCAAGGAAGAATTGAAATTAGAGGATTCAGAGGATGAATTTGTTGAAGTTGAGATTGTGGAGAAACCCGTTCAAGAGGAACAACAGGTTTTAGATGAAGTGAGAGGTATCAAAGTGAATGTAGGAAAAAGGTATAGGTGTGTACATAAAAACAGTAATGAAAGTATTGATGTAAGAGTGTTAAATAGGGCTGGTAAGGCAAAAAACAAGAAGTGGAGTGACTCATATAACATACAGAATGTAAAGAGTGGTGAAAATAAATGGATAGATTTTCGTGATTACAAGAATATTGAATGTATAAGTGAGGATGAGAAGGTTTGGTTGGTAGGGAATGGGGATGATGAAAGAGTTTTAGAAGCAAAAATACAGGAAATTGATAACTGGAAAGCAAATGAGCTATTTAAAAAGGTGAAATATAGAGGGCAAAAAAGTATATCTCTTAGATGGGTGATAACGGAAAAAAATGAAAGACGGTAAAGAAGTGTGTAAGGCTCGTTTGATTGCCAGGGGTTTTGAGGAAAATGATGAAGAGTTAATAACTGAAGCGCCTACATGTTCAGGCACTGTGTTGAGACTGTGTTTAAGTGTGATTAAGAAGGTTGGGAATTAAAAGGCGGGTAAATGTCACTCCTTCTAAAGAAGCAAAAAAGGAAGGGTAAATATGGGAATCACAGAAGACAGTGTACGGATTGAAAGACGCTGCAAGAGCTTGGTATGAGAAGGTGGTGGCTGTTATCACGGAGTTAGGGGGAAAGAAGAGTATGCTTGAATCTGCTTTTTTTATGTGGAAGAAGGAGAGTCGTTTGGAGGGGTTTATGTGTACGCATGTTGATGATTTTTGCTTTGGGAGTTCTAAGAGGTTCAAAGATGTTGTTATTCGGGGGATGAAAGAGAAGCTGAAAATAGGTACGGAAGATGCAATTGGGTTTAAATATATAGGTGTGAACATTCATGAACAGAAGGATGGGATATGGTTGGAACAAGAGAAGTAAATGGAGTATAACTGTGCCGGATAAGAGGGAGTTTTTTTGGGGACAGGGAGATGGAAAAGAAAGAATTAACCATGTATAGATCTTTGGTTGGTCAAATGAATTGATTGTGTGGACAGACTAGGCCGGATTTATGTTATAATGTGAGTGACAGAAGTAGGTTTTTTAAAGAGGGAAAGGTGGAAGAAATGAGAGCTTATAAACATTATAAAAAGAAGCAAAGATGTTGATTTGGGGATATGGCTAAGTAAGTTAGAAGGCGAGATTCAGGTGGACGTATATACGGATGCATCTTATGGTATGGAGGGAAGTGTGAATCCTCAGGTGCGTTATATTGTTGCGTTGAAAGATATGAATGGGAATATGTGTCCAATTTCTTGGAAATCCAAATGTATGGAGAGAATTGCAAGGTCGGCAATTGAAGCAGAAGCGATTGCGTTTATTGAAGATATACAGGCTGGCATATATGTGGAGGAATGTTGGTACCAACTTTATGGAAAGAAAAGGTTGGAAGTGGTTGTTTATACTGATAGCAAGACTTTAAAATTTTTTTATTTTGTTGCACAAGTACTGAGCAAATGTTTGAGGATTGACATAGCGTGAATCAAATGAATGACGTTGGAAGAGAGGATTTCGAGAGTTGAATGGGTGGACACGAGGCACCAGTTAACAGATGTGTTTACCAAGAATCGGGTGGATGTAAAAGGGAAAAAAAAGGGAGAGAGAAAAATATAAGAATGATTGTTTTTGTCTTTGTCTCTTAGGTTCTATGTGGGATTGGATCAGCATGATTCAGCCTGGCTTTGAAGCATGAAGTGAATAAGATAACCCATGAGCATGGTTCTATGGTCAAGCATGCTGATTATCCTTTTCTTGTTTGATTATTATTTATATTTATTTTTCTATTCAAATAGATATTGGAGGGGTTCCTTTTGATGGCCCATTTGAATATATTTAAGTTAACGTAAGATTCAGATTGGGGTTGTGATAGTAAAAGTGAGAGGAAAGGTAGGCGGGTTTTGGAATATTGTCCGGTTGTAGAGCAATCTGGTACCAAAGGACTTGTGAAGGGTAATGTTTTAACGGGTTCTGGAGTACTTTTCCTTAACTAGATCGCTCCTATCTTTTGTAAATATATTTTCCCATAATTATCCATATTATATTTACTGCAGTAAAAATTCTAAAAAAGCAAACATTATTTTCAAGTGGGACTTCCTTCGGGAGTTTTTTCTTCGACTAACTGGAATATATATGTAAGGTAAGATTGGCTGGTGAGCATTAATTTATTGTAAAAGGTTTGAGTTTTTTTGTTAGTGAGAATATTTTTTTTACAATATATATATATATATATATATATATATATATATATATATATATATACATATGCTACTCTAAATGTAATTATTATACTTTTATATTATATATATATATATTAACTATATATATATATATATATATATATATTTAGGTTTAAAACTTTCATATTCGGCAAAATCGTCATCACAGTCAAACTGAAGAGATAAATGTTGCCCAAAGAGTCAACACATTCAAACACATGAGGAAAATGATGGACAATATTTTTATTTTAAAATGACGATGATTTTACCTGTCGAAGATTTGGGTACAGGTCCAAACCAATTACCGGTTCCACTGCTTTGCTTTATAGTAAAGCCCAATTAGGAAGACACGTCGAAGATTTGGGTACAGGTCCAAACCAATTACCGGTTCCACTGCTCTGCTTTATAGTAAAGCCCAATTAGGAAGACACGTCGAAGATTTGGGTACAGGTCCAAACCAATTACCGGTTCCACTGCTTTGCTTTATAGTAAAGCCCAATTAGGAAGACACGTCGAAGATTTGGGTACAGGTCCAAACCAATTACCGGTTCCACTGCTCTGCTTTATAGTAAAGCCCAATTAGGAAGACACGTCGAAGATTTGGGTACAGGTCCAAACCAATTACCGGTTCCACTGCTTTGCTTTATAGTAAAGCCCAATTAGGAAGACACGTCGAAGATTTGGGTACAGGTCCAAACCAATTACCGGTTCCACTGCTCTGCTTTGTAGTAAAGCCCAATTAGGAAGACACGTCGAAGATTTGGGTACAGGTCCAAACCAATTACCGGTTCCACTGCTCTGCTTTATAGTAAAGCCCAATTAGGAAGACACGTCGAAGATTTGGGTACAGGTCCAAACCAATTACCGGTTCCACTGCTTTGCTTTATAGTAAAGCCCAATTAGGAAGACACGTCGAAGATTTGGGTACAGGTCCAAACCAATTACCGGTTCCACTGCTTTGCTTTATAGTAAAGCCCAATTAGGAAGACACGTCGAAGATTTGGGTACAGGTCCAAACCAATTACCGGTGCCACTGCTTTGCTTTATAGTAAAGCCCAATTAGGAAGACACGTCGAAGATTTGGGTACAGGTCCAAACCAATTACCGGTTCCACTGCTTTGCTTTATAGTAAAGCCCAATTAGGAAGACACGTCGAAGATTTGGGTACAGGTCCAAACCAATTACCGGTTCCACTGCTCTGCTTTGTAGTAAAGCCCAATTAGGAAGACACGTCGAAGATTTGGGTACAGGTCCAAACCAATTACCGGTTCCACTGCTTTGCTTTATAGTAAAGCCCAATTAGGAAGACACGTCGAAGATTTGGGTACAGGTCCAAACCAATTACCGGTTCCACTGCTCTGCTTTATAGTAAAGCCCAATTAGGAAGACACTTCAATAATAATAATAAAAAACAAAAAAACAAATTGAAGAATGAAACTCAAAAACGGTACAAATCATTTATTACTCTCAGTTTAAGTCCAGGTATAAACTAAGTACCATATAAAAAATATTAATTCAATAAATTGCATAAAAATTATACATACCGGTAACTAAATCTTAATTCCTCTTTGCATAAAAATAATAATAATATTTTATGGGTTTAAAATTACAAACACATGAAATATAGAAATGAAAAAAATAAATAAATAAAACTATTTAAAAAGAGTCAAACTGGAAAGATGTGCAAAATAAATGAAAAATAAACATAATAAAAATTTATAAACTTTCTATTTTAGAAATAATAATTTTCCTGTTTCATAAACATAAGAAAAACAAATAAACGCATCCATTTAACACATCTAGGCCTTAAATTAAATATCTAGACTAAAGCTTCAGTCTCCTAAGCCTACTACTGCCATCTACTATCTACCAGACTACTAATATAAAGTATTACTTAATTCTAAATAGTGTAAATTTATAATAATTCATATTTTTAAAATAATTTCAGGATTATCGTAACAATCAATGTTCATTTTTAACACTAATCTTTAATAAAGATTCAAATGATTTTATGTTTTCTGTGAAGTTGAAGCTTTATCTTTGTGGTTTCGAAGGTGAACTCTTAAATTACTTTTATTATTATAATATTTATCACAGTAAGAACACTTAAATGGTTTTTCACCCGTGTGGGTTCGAAGGTGAACTATTAAACTCTTTTTATCACTAAAACTTTTAACACAGTAAGAACACTTAAATGGTTTTTCACCCGTGTGGTTTCGAATGTGTCTTTCTAAATCATGTTTACGAATAAAACTTTTCTCACAGTAGGAACACTTAAAAGGTTTTTCACCTGTGTGGGTTCGAATGTGGTAGCCTAAAGTATTCTTACGATTAAAACTTTTATCACAATAAGAACACTTAAATGGATTTCATAAGTGTGGGTTCGAATGTGAACTGTTAAACAACCTTTATTATTATAACTTTTATCACAGTAAGAACACTTAAATGGTTTTTCACCCGAGTGGGTTCGAATGTGGGATTCTAAATGATCCTTACGATTGAAACTTTTTTCACAGTAGGAACACTTAAATGGCTTTTCACCCGTGTGAGTTGGAAGGTGAAAACTTAAATTCCTTCTATCACTAAAACCTTTCTCACAGTAAGAACACTTAAATGGTTTTTCACCTGTGTGGGTTCGAATGTGCATTACTAAATGCTGTTTTTGAGTAAAGCTTTTCTTACAGTAAGAACACTTAAATGGTTTTTCACCCGTGTGGGTTCGAATATGAGATCCTAAAACATCTTTACGATTAAAACTTTTATCACAGTAGGAACAATTAAATGGGTTTTCAAAAGTTTGGTTCTGAATGTGGTGATACTTTAAACCACATTTACTAACCAACTTTGTGCCACAATATGAGGACGTGAATGCTTTATCAGTATTATTACGCTTTTCAGTAATACAATTAGAAATATTTTTCTCAAAAAGATTTTTGTGATCATTATTGTCATTAATATTTTTATTGAGGTAAGCTGAAGCAGAACCACTATACATTGATGTTTTCGTATCAAAATTTCTGGACCCAGAAAAGTAGTTTTCCTTTGGTAAGGCGCCTTCTGCTTCAACTTTAACTGAAAATAAGATAAAATACAACAAACATTAATAAATAAGTCATTAAAAAAAAAGCAATCAAAAGTTATGGAAAGAATGTTTTAAATTAAAAAAACGAAATTTTAATTCACCCTCATTACTATTTTAGCCAGCTAAACAAATTTAAATGTTAATTGCGACCCTACAAACAAATTGACTCATAATTTGAGGAATTATAAGTTATAACATTTTTGAACCAGATTATGAAATATATAATGACGTCAAATCAGAAATAATCGCTTGAGAGCAGGCTATACCTAGCTAGAACGAACGTCGACTCCAAGAATGCTTTTGTAATACAAAAATTGGTGATTGCTAATTGGGAGTTTCAAAAAATTTTAAACTATGACGTCAGTCATATCATCATGAAAAATCATTAATCCATGATTTTAAAAAGTGCGCATTAACGCAATTATTTACTAATAGTATTTTTCTTTCTAGAATAAGTGCTTCCTGTTGCTGTTTCCATCATCGTTATAATATGATGATAATAATGATAATAATAATAATAATAATAATAATAATAATAATAATAATAATAATAATAATAATAATAATAATAATAATAATAATAATAATAATATGTTCTAATGAAAGTATGTATGAGGATAGTGAGGCGTGTGTAAGAATAAATGGTGTCAAAGGTGATTGGTTTAGTATTAATAGCGGAGTGAGACAGGGTTGTGTTATGTCTCCTTGGTTATTCAACTTGTATATGGATGGGGTTATGAAAGAATTAGAGGTGGGGGTGGCAGGGAATGGTGTTAGAATGATGGAGAATGGAGATGAGTGGAGGGTGCCCTACCTATTATATGCAGATGATTTGGTTCTGTGTGGTAAAATCTGAGAAGAGTTGAGAGGATTGGTAGAGAGATTTGGCATGGTGGTGTAAAAGAGGGGCTTGAAAGTAAACGTAGATAAGAGTAAGGTTTATGGTTTGAGTGAGGACAGTCCTCAATGTAAATTATGTTAATGGTGAGCAGCTGGAACAAAAGTGTCCTGAGTTTAAATATTTAGGGTATGTGTTGGATGAGAAGGGAACGATGATGCAGAGTGTAGGTAGGAAAAGTTGTGAATGGCAGGAAGGTGCGGTGCAATTAAATCGTTGGTTGAATGTAAAAGACTAAATCTTGAGTGTGCTAGGGTCTTGCCATGAGGGTATGTTGTTACCAGGTTATTGTATAGTAAGCGAGGCTATGGTCCCTGCAATACAGAAGTATAAGATCTAAAGTTCAAATGTGTTCAGAATGGACAATCTTAGGGGCGTGCCTAGGTTGAGAAGAATTGATAAAATGAGAAGTGAACGTATTTAGAGAGATGGTGTGTGTGAAGAAAGGGGTAAAATGAAGAATAAAATGAAAGTATGTTGAGATGGTTTGGTCATGTGGAAGGTTGAATGGTAGTCGGTTGGTTATGGGATGTATAAGTGGTGAGTGTGTTGGGAACCGACGGCTTGGGAGACCGAAGAAAAAAGTTGATGAGTCAGTAAAGGAATGTTAGCAGGAGTAGAATGTGAGTTGGAAGAGGCGAGAGAAAGGTGCATATAGGAGAAAATGGCGGGGTGTTGTAAAGGGGTATGGTTGTGGCCCACCTGGACCAGGGGATACCCTTACATTGACGATTTACATAGTGAGGATTCGTCGCGGTCCCATGAAGCTCTAGGGGATTTTCTGATTGCGACGAATTCTTAAGGTGATAATGGTAAGCAGAGAGGGGGCGGTAAGGCTGGGCTTTCTTTTCGACTTTTGTTATGTTCTTACTGCTTTTCTTTTCCGATGCTTGTCACGCACCTTACTCCCAGTCTTGGGAAGAAAAAGGAAGATGAAGAAAGAAAGAAAGAATAATAATAATAATAATAATAATAATAATAATAATAATAATAATAATAATAATAATAATAATAATAATAATAATAATAATAATAATAATAATAATAATAATAAAATTCTACTGAGTGATGTAAAAAAATAGCGTATCTTCTAAATATGAATAAAATCTACATTGTTAAATTTATTATTTCTGCATCATTAATTAAAATATTAATCACATTTTAACTTCTAAAAGTACTATAAAGTCTCTCCTCTTTTAAAATTATTTTCATAGTTTGAATTCGTCTTCAACTTTATCTCAATTAAAACTCTCAGGAACACTATAATTTAATATCACATGTACAAAATATTTTTAAGTTTTAAATTTGACAGAGTTTTGCCTGACTTCAACCCCAAAACTGATATTTGAGGTAATTTTCTTAGTTTTCATTCGATTTGTATTCAATGTAAGGCATGACGCAGCTTTTTTAGAACTCTTAAACGTCTATTTCGAGGAGTTTTTCTGTAACTTTACGTTTGTTTTTTTTTTATTTTCAACTTTAGTTAAAATTTTTTTTTTTTTTTTTTTTTTTTTTTTTTTTTTTTTTTTTTTTTTTTTTTTTTTTTTTTTTTTTTTTTTTACAGGATTCAATATACTCAATGGCTGATCTCTTTTCAAGGAGGGGGCAGGAAATAAAATGCAGAATGCCCACCAAGCCCAAAACCTAACGCAAATTCTTCAGGTTGTGCTGCAGACGTGGGTTAAAGAGATGGAAGATTACGTTATACAGAGTATGGAAGACTAGAAGATGCAAGGAGTTCCACAAGAGCAGAAGTGGCCTGGGAAGAAGGGAGCACCACAACGAATCGAGTCTCGGGATTTTTCAATGCTCAACAGACAAATTCATGGAGAGCATGGCCACCCTTGTATTGCGAGGGCGACGCAATTTGGAGTTGGATTGCCTGAGTGCCAAACATCCTCTTGAGCATCTATACCGTTGTAAGTACCTATTAGAAAGGTTAGTGCGCAACGTCACGTCGCCGAGTATAGAGGGTCAAGAGAGTTAGGAGCCACCCAAGCCCAACATAACTGCAAATTCTCAGGTGGTGCGCAGACGTGGGTTTGTTATAAGGATGGAAGGAAGATTAACATACAGTTAGGAAAATAACAGAAGTATGGCAAGGAGTTTCCACAGAGCAAATAAGTTGCTTGGAAATGAAGGAGGCACCACAACGACGAGGGCTGGGATTTTCAATGCTCACTTGCAAAATTCATGCGGAGATGCATGGCACCCCTTTGATTTGCGAGGGGACGCAATGGAGTTGGATATGCGATGTGGCCGAACTCCTCTGAGCATCTAACCGTTGTGTACCTATAACGAAAAGAGATAGTTGCGCCAACGTCACGTCGCAGAGAATGAGGGCCAAGAGAGTTAGAAAGTAGAGGACAGTTAATTAGTCTCTTTAGCTTTAGACTCAACTCTATCCAATAGAAGGGTGGAGCGGAGCCCCCGCAGATGTGAGAACAGTAACTCCAAACAAGGGGCGAATAAGGCCTTATATAACTGGAGTAGCTGTGCAGAAGAAATAAATTCCCGCACACTCTAAACAGAACTCCCATTTCTTTTGAGGCCACCTTAGCAACCGTTATGATATGAGGTTTCCAAGATAATTTTTTGTTTTTGTTCAGACGAAGAATGTTTATGTTGTCAAACAGGTGAGACGTTAGAAAATTGGAAGGAAAAAAATAGGAAAGTTGGAGGTGTTTTTGAGAGGAGATGTATAATAGTTGAGTTTTCCGAAAGAGTTGAATTTCCACAAGGTTGTGGCGGCCCCCCCGGGGGAAATCCAATCCAGGTCGGCAAGAATAGAATCGGAAAGCTGAAGACGAGAGGCAAAAGAGGAGATGCCAAAAGAGGGAGCAGATTTGAAATGAGTGGAAGATGAGAGTTGAGTCATCGGCATAAGAGTGAACAGAGTTAGAAGTACAGCCTGAGGAGCTCGTTTTGATGAAAGTAATGAATAGAGTTGGAGATAACACAGAACTGAGGAACACCACAATTAACAGGAAAGGAGGAATAGATCGCTCCATCAAACGAGTGCTGATATTGAGCGACCAGAGAGAAAACTTGACAAGAGTAACGCAAAAGAGAAGGAGGAAACCCCAAAGGAAGGGAAGCTTAGAGAGTAGCGACGCATGCCATACTCTGTCAAAAAGCCTTTGATATATCGAATGCAACACCCAAGACTCCCCATTAGTCTAAGGGCAGAAAGACCATAATCAGTAAGATAGGATAGTATGTCACCAGTTGACCTCGACGCCACGAAAGCCAGACTGATGATGTGAAAGAAAGGGAAGTGAGACTCTAGACGATCCAGGAAATGAGAGTTAAGAAGAGTTTCAAAGATTTTAGATAGAATACAAGTGAGAGCTATAGGACGATAGTTGGAAGGATCAGAGCGGCTGCCCTTTTTCGGGATCAGTTGAACATATGCGCGCTTCCAGCACTGAGGGAAAGTGTACTAGTATTCTAAGTGCATAGAGAGAGAGTTGAACGAGGACAGGGGACAGCTCATAGAAAGCACACTCCTCAAACAACTTTCAAAAATGCCATCCGGCCACTAGCCTTCCTGACATTCAAGATCTCAGAACCTGCAACCCGGTCATGCGTAATCGCCGGAAGAGCATAGGAACCTGAGAGGTAAAAGAAGCAGGAGGAGGGATGCCGGAATCGTCCAGGGTAGAATTAGATGAAAAAAGGAGGCCGAAGAGATTAGCCTTTTTCAGTAGGAGAGTTAGCTACAGAACCGTCAGAGCGAATAAGTGGAGGAAAGGCAGATTTAAAAAAGTTATTAGAGATGTTTTTGGCAAGAGGTCAGAAATTTTTATCAGTAGGAGAGCCAAGTAGGTTGTCGCACTTTCTTTTAGTGAAAGCGCGCTTAGCCTGTCGAATAATAGCTCTGCAACGATTCCGAGCAGAATGGAAATTAGTAAGAGTGAAAGGAGAACGAGAGTTTTTCCATGCCCGATAGGCAATGTCTCTCTCCTGAATGGAGCGAGAACATTCTCCATCGAACCATGGATTTTTTGGAGAAAAAGATTTAGTTGAAGATGGAATAAACCCGCTCATACCCTCGACGATTACGGCCCCTACCTTTTCAGCGGTGACCGAAGCGTCCTCCAAGTCAAAGCAAGATTCACTCCAAGCATAGTTTGCAAAAGAAACGAGGCAACGCCCCCCCAGATTGCCCGATTAAAGTGCCAAGAAAGTACGTTGGGGCAATGGTGGAACTGCGGAGAAAAAGTTTTAAATTAGAGCTACAAGATTGTGGTCAGAGTAATCGATAGGAGGGAAAATGGTGTAGTTATAACGAGAAAGCAGTGGTGTCGAACAATAAATCAGCGTGTTTAAGAATTGGTTAGGACGGTCTGGTATGTGTGTGTAGGATATTTAATTTACTGTTCCAGATCGTTGAGATAACTGAATGTTTGGCTCTCCGCTCCTGCTCAGGAGATAAGGAAAGCATCAATTTTCAGATCTTCGTTGAAAATCACCTATAATAGAGATCTCAGCATTTGGATGGAAAGAAGTAACAGTCTCATGAGAAGTAGTAAGATATTCAAAAAGGAGGTGAAAAACTGTTCCGTTAGGGGAGCAAGTAGCAGAAACACAAGATAATGGTTATAGTAGGGAAGCAGATCTTAAGCCATAATGCATCGAAATTAGGAGAATTCAAGATTCTCAAGAACGTGTACAGGAGTGTTTTATGTTTACATTCTCAAGACTCCACCATTTAGTCTGAAAATATAGAAAAGGTTATAGTTGGGATATTAAGTTTATTTTTGAAAAGAATCCTGGCTAGCTGGGTCCTCAGACAGAAAGTAAATGTTAGGTAGAGAGTTTAGCGAGGTGATATTCCAAGATTCAATGTAGCTTTCAGGCCACGAACCGTTTGGCGAGTCATAGAGATACCCCAGCCTGACCGCCCCACCCTACATCTTCTCTGTCAGTCATTCAATCAAGACAGCCTCACAAGACAACGACACACATCGGACCATGAACCAGCCCACCCAAAAACCCCACAGAAAATTGGGTTTTTATTAAATAAAACCAGCGCCCACACAACAAACACACACAGATCACGTACAAAAAAAGATAAAGCAAAAAAAAAAAAAAAACACAATGAAACCTTAAAAAAAAAAAATTGTTAAAATTTATGATTATAAAAATAGAGAAAAAACCAACTAAAT
>JABUQX010029980.1:7500-10000 GCA_015478945.1 Trachelipus rathkii
CTCACTGAGAGATTTTCGATAGGTTTGGGCTTGGGTGGATTTTCTTTTATTCTTTTAGTTTATAATTCTGCGCACTCCTTAAAAAGGGCCCTGCCCGTGAGGGGTGGTAACCTGTAAAAAAATACAAAAAAAAGAAAAAATTACAATTTTTTAGGTAAACAATATCTCATATGTACTACATAAATTCACATATTCCTTTGTAATTTGAAAAAATGTAAAATATTATTATTATTATTATTATTATTATTATTATTATTATTATTATTATTATTATTATTATTATTATTATTATTATTATTATTATTATTATTATTATTATTATTATTATTATTATTATTATTATTATTATTATTATTATTACTATTATTATTATTATTATTATTATTATTATTATTATTATTATTATTATTATTATACTAAGCACTATATCCCTCATGTGGGTAGGGTAGAGTTTACAAAACATATTTAGCACAGCTATATAATGTTTGTCTTAGATTTGGTTTCAGCCATACAAATTCTATTCAGTACATCCCTGTAATATGTATATATATATATATATATATATATATATATATATATATATATATATATATATATATATATATATATATATATATATATATATATATATATATATATATATATATATATATATATAACTTTCTTTCTATATCGCACTATATATAATAAAATATAAAAATATATATATATATATATATATATATATATATATATATATATATATATATATATATATATATATATATATATATATATATATATATATATATGTTTATATATATATATATTACTCTTCTATCTAATAATATATATATATATTTATATATATATATATATATATATATAACTAAATAATAATAATATATATATATATATATATATATATATATATATATATATATATATATATATATATATATATAATATATATAAATATTTATATATATAAATATATATATATATATATATGCTAGTGAAGTTTATTACCAAACTAAATTTGAAGTTTCTATGAACAAGGTCCCAAATTTCTCAGTTCAATGATTTATAATGACTCGAAGAAATAAGTAGATAAATCTGGACATAGATATACATGTGTATCTTTTATAATAATATATATATATATATATATATATATATATATATATATATACTATACTATATCTTATATATATATATATATATATATATATATATATATACTATGAACGGTTCAAGTACATAACGGCAGTTAACTCATCGCCTGGAAGGACTGTATGTTTTGTTATGTATACACAACAATATGGATGTGTAGCACAATCACGTACAAATAAGGAGAGCACACGCCACATCTGTGTAGTACAGTGTATGTAATATTCAATATATGGAGGAAGGTCAAATAAAAAACCAGGTGGGCAATGTTTATTTCGAAAGAGGGGATTCACTTTTTTGTAAATATTATTACATATATATATTTTAGAAGAGATGCTCGAAATGTTGACATCGTACAAGAATACATGTCTCACATTCGTCGTCATACCATAGACTGACGAATACCCTCCAGGATTCCGGAAGTGTTTCGTGTAACGTAGAAGGCTTGCTTTATACGGTCGAGAAGAACGTCTACAGCTGGAATTGGTGTTGCTTATACAAGTTGTAAATGGCCACAAAAATTTTTTTAACGGTTTGTAATGGAGAAAGGGTGAAGGCCAGGCAATCGGTTCACCTCAACCAATTCATTGGTCTGGAAACGTTTAGTCAGGATACTCTTTGATAGCCAAACTAAAGTGTGGCGGAGCACCATTATGCTTAAACTAAAGGTTATGTTGAATGGCTAGTGGAATGTCGTCCGGGATTTCCGCCAGCTCATTCTCCAATAACATCTTGTACAAACGCCCGGATAACGTGTCTGGCAAAATTACCCTTCTTGAGAGATGATCACTAACGATACCGTACCATATATTACAAGAATACGTTTGCTGATATCAAGATTCTTTCAAAACGTGAGGACTGACATCGGCCATCGATGTTTATTGTGTGTATTCATTATCGAATCTTTTGCAATTATGCCTCATTCGTAAAGAAGACAAATTAATGAAACTGTGGATCGTCGCACTGTCGGAGAAACCACCGTCGAAGCTGTAACCGTCATTGGTAATCTTCAATGTTGAAAGTCTGTACTCGCTACACATGAAACGGGTAGAGTTGTTTTTCATGAAGGGTTCTAAATACCGTCGCACGCGAAACACATAACGTCCTGGGAATTTTTTGAGTGCCACTTTCAGGTTGCCTAGCAATGTTTGCAAAGCACACTCCCCGAGAAGCTGGTGGATCTCAGCAAACGTTCTCTTCACCAGACATTATCGAGTAAGATAACTTTTTTGCATACAACCGACGAACCAAATTCGAATTCCTATTCGCTCGTCCACTAACAAAATGTATATCAGGCATCCCTCCGATGTGTACTCCATACTATGAGATTGTTTGTTAAGAGAAAGGCAAA